>PVJX010001208.1:0-174585 GCA_004027295.1 Dolichotis patagonum | reverse complement strand
TTACAGCTTTCAATAGAATTTTTCATTTCCTGTATGTCTCTTTGAATCTGCTTTATGCATTCTGTTTGTTTCTTATATTGTTCTTTGAGGGATTCTATCTGTTTGCTTTGTTCCTCTAATTTTTTAGCTGTGTTTTCACTAGATGCGTTCACTATTTCTTTCACTGTTTTTATCAATTCTTCTTTTACCTGGGCAAGTAGTTCTGGTTTGAATTTCTCCATAGCTTCCCCTATTTGCATATTTATTTCATTTCATATCATTTCAGACATTTCAGGTGTATGGCTTCTTTTTTCTTCTATGTACACAGCTTCTAAGCTTTCTTGGGGAGGACTAGGGCTTTGAGCCTGCCTTTTGGTCTTGCCTTTTGTCATTTTTCTGTATTTCCTTACTTTGAGCGGTGTTCCAAAGCTTTCTTTGCTTGTGTGGCAAATTACCTGTTATACCCTCAGTTCCTGGAGGGGCAGTGGCTCCCCCACAGGCTCTTGGCTTCCTCACAGGGTCCTCACTCCCCTCTGTGGGCTCCTGGCTCCCTAAGTTGTAAGGCGAATGCTGGGTGTGTCCACCCCAGAGCGTGTGGAATCTCAGGCAGGCCAGGCCACCGTGCTTTGTCCCAGGCAGGTCTCCAGGAGGTTCCCTGTGAGTGAAGGGCCTACAGGTCCCAAAGAGTCAGGCCAGAATGTTGGTTTCTGAAAAGTTCCTGGTCCCAAACCGACCTGGCCAAGATGCCAGTCTCCACAATATTCCCAATCCAAACAGCCTGGGCCACTCTGCGGGTCCGAGAGTTTTGGGTCCCAAAGAGACAGGCTGAGATCCTGCTTTCTGGGAGACTTCCTGGGGGTGAAGGGCGGCGCTACGGACCCAAACAGACCTGGCCCAGATGCAGGTCTCCAGGCAGTTCCCTGCGGATGAAGGGCAGGCCTACCAGTCCCAAACAGTTGCGCCAAGATGCAGGTCTGCGTAGACTTTCGATCCAAACAGCCCAGGCCACTCTACGGGTCCAAGAGTTTCGGGTCCCAAAGAGACAGGCCGAGATGCTGCTTTCTGGGAGACTTCCTGGGGGTGAAAGGTGGGGCTACAGGCCCAAACAGACCCAGCCCAGATGCCGATATCCAGGCAGTTCCCTGTGGATGAAGGGTGGGCCTACCAGTCCCAAACAGTCACTCCGAGATGCAGGTCTGTGCAGACTTTCGATCCAAACAGCCCAGGCCACTCTACGGGTCCAAGAGTTTCGGGTCCCAAAGAGACAGGCCGAGATGCTGCTTTCTGGGAGACTTCCTGGGGGTGCAGGGCGGGGCTATGGGCCTAAATTTGTACGTCTTGACTGACCAGTGATGTTGAGCACATTTTCATGTATTTGTTTGCAATTTGTAAAATCAGCAATTTTTTTAAGAAAGAAGGAAAATTTCTAATGTTCAGTGTGAGAAATGGGAGTCAGCTTTCATTAGCAAGGATTTTATTTCAAAAACACACTAACTTGTTAATAGATGCGGAAGAGTCTGACTCTTGTAGACAGCCCATTCAGTGAGGAGTGGTAGCGCATGTCCTGGGTCTGTCTCAGCCACTCCACACACAGCTCTCCAGGGCCACCATGTTGTCACGTAGCCTGGGATGTCCTTCTTTTGAAATCTGAATAATATTCCATTGTTTATAAATACCACCTTTTCTTCACCCCTTTTTCCACTGATGGACTCTTAAATAGACTCCATCTCATAGGTGTTGAGAATAACGCTACAGTAAGCGAGGGAACACAGATAACTCCTTAAGAGCCTGATTTTAATAATTTTAGTTGTATACACAAATAGGATTGCTAGATCATAAGGTAGGTATGCATAGTTTTAGCTTTGAAAAGCACTTCTATGTGACTATTCAAAGCATCCACACCACTTTATATTCCCATCAGTGTGTGGGCTATGCTTGCATTAGATATTATGAAACTTCCAAACTCAGAAAACCAGCCTAGAATGGCGGTTGTCCAGGGGTCAGGGCCAGGGGGACTGAGAGTTACTATTCAGTGTGTATATAGTTCCAGTTATGTGAGGTGAGTAAGTGCTAAAGATCTAAAAGCAACATTACAGCTGTAATTAATAGTGCACTAAAGCACACAAAATCCAGTAGAGTACAGATCTTGATTTGAGGATTTTTAAAAATAGATGAGTAAGAAAGTTTGGTTGTTTATTCATTTTTCCTGGGGAGAGATCTGTGATATATAGAGTATAAGAAATGCTACTGAGAGTGCTAATTGGTATATGCTGAGGGCAGTCTTTATTCTGTCATCTCCTTTCTTAAGGTTTGTGAAAATTCCCTTCAGGTATCCACCCTTTGCCCAGAATCCAGGAGTGACTGTTGGTTTTCCTAAAGCAGCCTGTATATTCCATCCCCCTTATCTCCTGCCAGCAACCAGTGTGACCACCAGATCCCCTGCTAAGAACCCAAGGAAGAGGGAGCATAGATCCTTAGAAGTAGAGAAAGGAATATGTTGGGTAGAAATGGAATCTTGCTTCCATAAGGGAAGCCAGCCCTGGTAGAAAAGATAACTCACCGAGAGGGAAATTGTTGACAAATGTCTGAGAAACAAAAAGGTTCCAGTCAAATCTATCTGAAACCTTCTCTATCTACAGAGATTATTTTCTATTTATCTAACCCTAAATTCCTACTATGGCTTACCACTTGAAATGTAACTTCTGTAGCCTGTTGGTAAGGACCATGACAAATACAATATTCATTAGTTGACATTTTGTTTGCAAAGGATTTTTTCACAATTTTGCTACCAATGCGTGTCTCTACACAGTCCATTTTAAAAAGTACATTTTAGCTTTAAGTCAGTAAAAATTTTAATTTTTTAACTAGCGATGTAAGTTGAAATGTATTTACACCTTCATTCAAAAACCATTTCAGAGTCCAAATCAGGCATCTGAAAGAACTGCAGCCTTGGCCTACAAAGACCTTGCATGCTGATGTGAGTGCAAGCACGAACCACTGGCAACTCTGAGCATCTTTCTGAATCAAAAACATTCCCAGGGTCCACCTGCCCCTATACTCTCTAAGGTCTTTATTCTCTTTCTATTGATTTATTTGCCATACATAGATGTGTAATTCAGGAAAATAGTCAAGGGTATGGACTGGTACTGTTGAAATCATTGAACAACTCAACAGTGTCATTAAAGAAAGCTTAATTTTAAATACATAACCGAAAATAAATTTATTCCACTCTGTACAGTAGCTACTAAATTATTCTGTCATTAAAATTTGTCAAAGAAGAAACTTAGTCTGAGTTTGCATGTTTAGCAAAAGAGAAGATAGATTCAGGATCGGTGGCAAAGGGCCAAATCACAGCTAGGACTTGGAGTGGCAGATTGACTTTATGCTCACCAGGCTTTCGCATGCCATGACTGTCCCACCTGGCTCTCTGTAGAGTGATTCTTTTAAATGAAAAAAAATATTGGAACAAAGGCAACCACAGTATACATGAAAATACTGTTCTTCATAAAATTTTATGAAATATTTCATAAAAATGACATTATCTTTATTGTTATTGTTTCTGTATCATGAATTGTTGTATGTTGACTTGTATAAGTCTGAAAGGCGTGCTGAACTGTTAGGCCGTAGGACCTGTAACTGTGTCCTTATTTAGAAGTGAAATCTTTGCAGCTATAACCAAATATTGATGAGCTCACACTAAATTAATGTGGACTGGACTAAAGAACCTCCAAAGGCCAGGAGGCAAGGAAATATTCCTCCCTAGAGCCCTGAGAGGGAGCATGGCCTTGTCGTGCTTTGCTTTCTGGCTTCTAATCTCTAAAAGTATGAGATTATAAATTTCTGATATTTTCAAAAAGCTCATTTGTGGTAATTTGTTACTGCAGCCCTAAAACAAACACATTAGTCTAAGGAAACGTGTTTCTCAGGATCCCCCAGAAATAAATGCATTAATCTGAGAAATTGCTCAAGTACATGAGGCCTTGAGCTCCTGTTCCCTGAGTATCTTACGCTTCCTGAATTGGGCTTGTGCTGTTTCTAAGCCATTACTTATTCCAACGATAGGAAAACACCAGAAACAGCTTTACTTTGTTGAGAGAGACATAAAGCAGGGAGGTATACTCAGTGGAGGTCAGCACCATGAAAACCCACACCTGTTTCTCCTTTGTTTGCACCTGTCTGTATAATGGCCTGACCTCATCACCTGGTAAAGTAAAAGCTATCTTTTGGCTCACAGTTTTAGAGGGTCCTGTTCATGGCCTGAGGTAAAGCCCCACATCATGGCAGCAGCAGATGGTAGAGCAAAACCACTCGCCTTGTACCCAGGGAACAAAAGGAAAAAAGAGAGAAGGGGAAAGGCTGGCTTCATGATACCCAGGCTCCAGTAACCTCAACACTGCCACTGTCACAGGTGCTGCATCCCCAGAAATGAGCCACGCTGAAGACCAATGCTTTAATACAGGAACCGTTGTGAGGCATCCCAGTTCCACACCATAGTACCAAACTCTTCACACCGCAGACCACTAATTGCTTACTTACAGTCTAAGGCCTACCATGTTTCAACAAAAGTACTGTTATAAGGAAGATAGTACTGGGCAGCGGATTTAGCTTAGCAGCTCAAGAACTTGCCTGGTAAGCCCAAGGTTGTGAGTTCAATCCCCAGTACCGAAACACAAAAGGAAGGTAGTACTGAAAACCTCTCAATCTGTCTTAGTGCTTCTAGTCATATATTCAAGCTACAAACACCCAGCGTAAATCCTCAGGTTCTGTGTTGTGTTTCAGTTCCTTCTTTCTCACAGTCATAGCCAGACTCCAAGGGTCCAAGGCTCCCTACTCTATTGGTTTTCCATTTGCATCCTGTAATAAGGTTCAGCAGAGGAACAGAATTGTCTTGGTTACTTTTCTCTCGAGGCTGGGAAAAAATACCTGACACCCAAAATGAAAGAAGGAAAGACTTATTTAGCTCACTTGTTCGCAAAGGTTTCAGCCCATAATCAGCTGGCCCCAAGGCAGGGTGGTACAGCTCTGGGGCAACACCTCAAGGCAGCAGCCAGAGCAAAAGAGGGGAAACCAAGCCTCTTCTCCTTCCTTATATTGTATGCAGGTCACCCCACCCCCACCCCAGGGCAGGTGCAGCACTCACAAAATCTCCTCGCCTGCCTCTTGCACAGGATGAGGTTGTTTACCAAGTAAGAATCCTGGCTCCCTGCTGAGTGGCTTAGCTAAACTCTAAACTTTCAAGTTGGCACAATGTATCAACCATAACAAGATTAAATATAAAATATATGCAAAGTCTCCCCCAAAAGGTAGGCATATTACTTCAGCAGTCCTAATACAAATAAAGGTCTGGAAATTAATGACCACCACTTTGAGCATCTCTTGTAACTGTAGAGGCCAAAAGTAACTTTTATTAACCTCATGATATCTCAATAAATTTAGTATGAAAGTATTTAAACAAGTTTTTGTCTTCCCGATGTATACTTTTTTGGCAGACTCTGTATTTGATTATACAAGGGATTTGTTAGATTGGCTTACCAGGTCAGACAGGGAGGACCTACCATGCTAGAAGAATCTAAATAACTCTTTGCATGCCGGAAAGCCAGAGGGTTCAGAACAGTTGAAGGTCACAGACCTGGCAGTTCACTGCAGAGTAACAGATGCAAGTCTGTGTCGGAAAACTAAAGAGTCTGCACTAAAGCCTGACAGAAACAGACGTCAATGTCCAAAGGCACTGATGAAGCCTGGAGCCTCTCTGAAGAAACGATGCATTTTCTCCACCTTTCCCTTTGTACTCCATCTAAACTGCAAGTCTGTTGGTTGGTGGCACCACATCCAGGGAGGGTCTTTCCTCCTCAGCTTGCAACCTACATGTCAATCATCCATAGCCATACCAAGGGGCTTCCTAATCTGTTAGGAGTTTCTTACTCAAATTGCCATATCACAATCCACCTCTTGTCAATCGACCTCCGGAAAGACCTCCTAATTATACTCTAAACACAATCGCACTTCATATGGAACAACTATCTTGCATTCTTACAAAGAGAAACACTAATCCAACCCTAGGAACAGAAGGCAGTTTTTCTTTGGGTGATGCTTACATTTCTCTTAACTTCCCTAATTTAAGCATTATAATATAGATTTAACCTTAATTGAGAACTGCTACTGAGTCACTCAATGTTATGTGACAAAGAAAGAAAAAGACATGTGTTTAAAATACGCATGTATACACACAAACACATTAACCCACTAGGAAAGAAACTCATATGACAATTGCAATCTTTATGCAGCTAGTCACATGGTAGAGCTGGTGTTTATAACTGCCTTCTTCTACTGCCCATTCTGTGTCCTCCTGGCCTTCAACAAGCACCTCAGCAGGCCCAGAAATTTCTCTGAAGTAAAGGGACCTTGAATTTTGTTTGGATTTATTCCTCATTTTATGACATGCAAATGCTTTGCCAACACGTACAGGATATTAGCTACCTCTTACTCACTTGGTCCAATCAGCATAACGTGATCAATGTAATGGACCAGTGTGACATCTTGTAGGACGGAAAGGTCATGAAGATCCCTCTGAACTACACTGTGCCACAGAGATGGACAGTTAATATACCCCTAACGTAGGACAGTAAAAATGTTTTGCTGGCCTTGCTAGCTCAAACTAAATTGCTTCTGGTGGACATTATGGATGGGTATGGAGAAAAAAGAATTTGTCAGATCGATAGCTACCATATATATCATGTACCAGGAGGTCTGTTAATCTGCTAAAGCGAGGGAACCACAGAGGGCACAGAAGCTGAAATTGGAGTCACGGTTGATTAAGCTTATGGTAATCTATTACCATCCTTGAAGCTTTAGCCTCCTGCACCGGCTTAATAGGAGAGTTAAGTGGGAACAACACCCGTGCATCTTTCAAATCCTTGGTGGTGTGCTAATCTTGGCAGTTCCTCCAAGGATGTGACACTGATTTCATTTACTCTTTTTATAGGTAGGGACAACTCTCTCAGCTGCTCTTTGACCTTTGCCTCCATAATAGACCTCACACTACAGGTTATAGGAATTCTGTCACGTACTGAGTATATCACTCCCTGTTATGCATCCTGATGCTGGAAAAACGATGACAGGGTGGCTTCGGGGAACAACTGGACCCACTGTGAGTTGTACCTTAACTAAAACTCTCTGACTACCTGACCACAATGGGTCAGGGCCCTTATTCTAGCTCAAGGCAACAAGGACATTTTGGATCTCCTGGAATCAGCATTAATTCAGAAATCCAGGAGTCCCTGAAATGTTTGCTGGTTTCCTTTTCCACAGTATACAATTAGGCAGGTAAAAGGCCTTAGGTTCCTTTGGAAATCATGGGAGAAGGACAGTGAAATTTTGGGGGGAGTATATGAGGGTCCTTCATTCAGAGTTCCTGTATCCCCTTTAGGCAAGGGGTTTGGGGTCTACAAACTGGTTCACATCTGAATATTGTTTAAAAGGCCATGATTCTCCATTGCCATAGCTTAGGTAAATTTTAGTTCATTTACACTAAAATTTGTCTGCTCCTATTAATCTGGTAAAACTTCCCCATGCTTCCTGTCTGTTTCACTTCTGGGAACACTGTGGCTAATCAGTCAATACCATAGGTCCACCCGTGTCAGACCGTTATGCTAGCTACTCTACTTCCGCTGTCCTTGCAATGTATTCACCTTTCCTTTGGCAATTGACTGCTTCCCCTTGGCTCCTGCTGCTCTGGGATCTAATTGCACCCACCACCTTTAAGTTTGCATTTGAAAGCCTGCAGTCTATGCCAAGAAGAGCAATAATGGGGCCCACTAAGAATTCTGGGGCTCCTCTTAGTGAACGGTGCCTTTTCCAAACCATTCCAGGGTTGAGGATTAGAGTCTATGTGGCAAATTCACACCAGTCTCCCTCTCTCAGAGCCTTTGAGTCCCCTCATCAAGAGTAACCAAGCAGTATCAGGTGTCTCCAGCTGATTTCCTTAGCCGTCTTTCGATGCATAATTCGGCCAACCAATCAAATAAAAGATTAATGCCTTGAGAAACTCAATTTGACTGTGTTAGAGCATCTTCCACTTACATGCCACACCTTAAAATCCATTTCCATACTGCTCCTCAGACCTCTGCTTGTAGGACTGGGAAATTTAAACTCTTGGGAGTTTAGTGGACCTCCTTATGGGTCATGCTTGTACCTCACCTTTAGGAGCCTCCAGAGATTTGAATCTGGAGGCAACAGCGAGTGGTGAGGGCAGGGCCTGAGTAGAGTCGGCACTGTCTCCCTTGGTAATTGCATCAGAGACATGCCACTGCTGCTTCTGTTAGCAACGCAGGATCAGCTCCTTTGGGTAGAAGAGGAAAGGACAACACCACAGGGGGTGGGAGCAGTGATGCCTCTGCACTGAGGTAGGAAAACCCTTTTCTCTGGTGAAACAACCCTACCAGCATGTAGGAGTTTGCCGTCCCCAGCCTCCTAGCTCCCTTGAATTTCCATATTCCTCTACTGTTTCCATAGGACAAGGTTGAGCCACAGTGACATTCAACAGACCCCTATGACCCTAGAGTTTGTTTCTCCTAGACAATGAAAAGCCCCAGAAGGACAGAGGTTGGAGGGAAGAGAATGAGACCAGGGTGCTTGTTTTATTGTTCTTCATCATAAGAAGTCAATGCTGGCTAAGACTTTCTCCCTAGGTCGCTACTTAAGATGACATTTTATTGTGAAGTCTCTCCACCTGGGATTCAGAACGCTCCTTTTCTATCATCTTTAGGGCTTTCTGCTGAAGTTCCTCTCATTTCCTAACCCAGCTTGCTCCTGATCCTTATGATTTTATTACATCTTGAACATTGTGTGTGTGTGTGTGTGTGTGTGTGTGTGTGTGTGTGTGTGTGTGTATGTGTGTACGCATGTGCATGTGTGTGTGGAGGCCTTACTAATTATCTGGGCTGGTGTCAAACTCTTACCCTCAAGTGATGCTCACATCTCAGCTCCCACATGCTGGGACTATGGGTGTGTACCATCACTCCTGGATATCTTGAGCAGTTTTTAAAATAGTCATCATATGCCTTTGTTTATGGGACAGGTTTTCTGCTTTCTCCTGCGTTGTTCTTATCGATACCCATGTATCTGACCTAATCATAACCTCCAGCTGAGTTGACAGGAAACTGCTCTCCTATAGATCACCCATTCATTGATCAATATTCACTGAGTAACATCTCTCAACTAGATCTTGTCAAAAGCACCAGGAACAGTCTGATAAACAAGAAGGTCGAGATCTCTATTCCAATGGAGCTTTCTAATCTAAGAGAGTAAAATCGCTATAGAACACCAAAGTAAATGTCAGATGAGTCCTTTTCGATTCAAAAGATTTTAAAATTCTTTTCAGGAACTCTATAGGTGTCACATTTTCTTATATTTCTGAATTATGTTTTCTCTTGCTGATTCTACCTGAAAGTCTACTGCTAATTACTATCTAAAAAGATAATTTATTTCTTAACAGGGTTATTGAGATGTATATTACATGCCACCACTCTCAACCATTTTAGATATATTTACAGCTGTACAACCATCACTACAGTATTTTAGGAATGTTCTTATCACTCCCAAAATTGCTTTGTGAACATTTTCACTCACTGTCCATTTTCACCCCCAACTCCAACTAACCATTTATCTTCCTCTAAAATCTACAAAATTTACTTCTCTGGACATTTTATAAAATGGAATTACACAATACGTGATCTTTTGTATCTGGCTTCTTTTACTTAATACAGTGCTTTTACAGCAGTTAGGATAAGTGGTCAACTACTTTGTGCCACTAAATAGTGTTCTGCCATATGAATGTACCACATTTTTAAATTCATTAACACGCTGATAGGAATTTGTGTTGTTTCTAGTTTTCGGCAATTGGGAACAATGCGCCATGAATGGTTGCATATAGGTCTTTATGTAGACATTCACTTCATTTTGGTAGATGCATAAGAATAGAAATGTTGATTTATATGGTAAGCTTATATTTAACTTTCTAAGAAATCTGCCCAACTGTTTGTGCTATCATTTGGCATTCTCACAAGTAATGTAGGTGCATAAATATTTGTTATTTTATGCCAGTTATCACAGTTCCAAGGTGGATAAAGTGATATTTCATTACAATTTTTATCTGTGTTTCTTAAATGGCAAATGATGTTAAGCATCTTTTTGTGTAACATTCCACTTCTATATCTCCTTTTTTGTAATGTGTAAATATTTTGCTTATTTTTATGTAGTTTATCTTAACATTAACCTTTTAAAATATATTCTGAATATTTTTAAAACTCTTTTAGGCTACCATTTGTTTATTTACTTAAAATGATCTTTTTATAGCATATGTTATTTATATATATTCATAAATATATGTATTTATGTTTCCATGTGTGTATATGTGTACATGTTTGTGCATGTGTGTGTGTCTATATACACATACACATACGAGTGACCATGTCCTTTGGGCCTTGTGATTTATCTTTGAAGTCTTTCCCTCTCACCATTTCTAAATCTATATGAATGTATAAAATCTAATCTTGGAATTCTGAGGTTTCAAATGACTCAGAATGTGCACCTGTGTCTCATAAATAAGCTTATGCACAAAATGGAAAAGAAAAATGCCAAGTGATGGCACTGTTCAGAGTATTGTCACTGTCATATTTATGCTATGATAAGTTCACCTTATATCACCGTTGAGTCATGAACAACACTATCAATAATCCATATCACCATCACAACCCTTGTCATCTACATTTTGAGTGCTCAAAATGGAATACATTCATCATATTCCACATTGTTTTGTGCTTTTAGTTTTATATTTTAGGCCCTATTTTGTATATGAGGAGCAACGAAATAACTATATGGTAACCATCCCTTACTTTGTGACTTTCTTGTTTATAATCCTGTCTTGCTGCAGAATTTGCATAACCAAGGATAGGAAGATTTAGAATATCCAATTGAAATCTTTCTTACTTCTCTTATCGAAGTGTTTTGGATTAGCCAACAGGACATCTGCTGCTCATATAATTTCATAAAATTATGAAATGACCTATTTGGGTGCAACTGGTAAGGAATCTAAATGAAGCTCTCTCTTATACGTGCAGGTTATACAATTTTAGCAAAATTTTTATGAATTTTTAAGTTAAAAAGAAATAACACATTATGGCCCCCAGAAAGTATTTCACCAAATGAAAGTAAAATATCATGCTACTATGAGATTTTGAGATACTTTTATCAGGAGATGGCTACTTTTACAGAGAAGCAGGTAAACTGTAAGCACTGTTATCTGTTTTCTAATTAGCTACTACATAATTCATTTCAAACTTTAATTAAAGGATAAAACATTTCTTTGGCCTTGGTGCTATTGCTGTGTCTTCCCAGATGCCTCCTAGGAAGATCTGCCCTGGCCTGGTGACAGCTGCTCTGTAAAGGTACCTTTGGCTTCAAATCAGCAGAGTAACGAAAAAGGGCCCTTTGGTATGACATTGTGCAGAATTTAGAACTGGACAGGCCTCAGTGAAGTTCCTCTTATATTTCTCCCACTCATTTCCAGATTATTTTGCTACAGGTTATAAAACAGCTCTCTTATTGATGTCTGTAATTTGTAACTGTGATTTATGAGCTTTGTTTTATTAAATGTGTGGCTGCTACAAGGGACACAGTCATTTCTTCCCATTAGTAGGAACCCTGTGCAAATTCACTTATACCTAACCTGCAGGCTGCAAGCACCTCCTCAATATTGAGTCAAGTAATCTATAGGAGTACTAGAGAAGCCGACACAAGTAGCAGTCACACCACCAAGGGCACTGTAGGTGGATAATTACTGTTGTATTATATTGCATAGTAACTATCTATATTGATCACTGAATCCAATCTATGCCATGAAGTGTTTTAGCATGAGCATCTCAAGAACAAAGTTTTCTGTACAAAAGAAGCAATTGGAGGGTATGATAACCAGAGTTCCTTTCCAATGAAAATATACTAAGACAGCTTCAGCAACAGTATCCATGATAACAAAAATAATGCATTGCAATACTGCAGCTATTTTAACATTCAGTGGGGCTAACTGAATCTGCAAAAATGAAGGAGGAAATACCATGCTATTTGACAGGAGGAATTGTCATATGTTCAGTGATTTAAGATTCTGTTTCACAAGTTAGGCGTATGTAATGCCATTATAGCATTTTTACTGGATAGCATTGTGTTCATTCTTTGAAAAGTCATACATCTGAGGTACTCAAATATAACGTTCTGGGCAGTCTGAATTTCTTGGCGTCAATGGATAATGAGGAATCACATTTAAAACATTAAGCATTTCTAAAGTGCCAGTGTTCATCTCCCAGGGAATACATGTGAAGCCCCAGAGAAAGAGAACTGCTTGCTAAAACCAAAAATCATCATGAAAAGGATAAAGGAAGCATAATTCACAGTTGAGGAAATAATCTATACTTTGATTTAGTAAATAAACAATTGTCAATCCCCTTATGAATACTTTGCAAATTCTTAGCTATGTTTAGCATTTATCTCGGAGGAAGCAAACAATAAGATACATAAATTTTAAACATGTTCATTTCTGTTGTGACAAATAGATCTTAATGTTTTAATTCAAGTCACTGTTAACTCAAACGAAATCTGATAGTATGTGATTGATAATAGCACCGCAATTACTGTGATCATTTTCACAAGTCATGACAACGTATAACCCTGTTTCTACTTTTGTTTTCATGAAAGACTACAACAAGTTTCTTTTGAAATATACATTCTACTTTTATTTTTAAATTTTTTTCTAAATCTATTGAGATGTAATTGATGTAAAAAGGACTGCACATATTTAATGTATTACAATTTGACGATGCTTTAGTTGGCCAATAACATAACTGCCCCAAAATAACTCACTACACTCATTCATCATTTTGACTTGAAAATAAGCACAAAATATTTCCTAGATTTATCATTCATTACAGAAATCAAAAGAGAAATGATGCAAAAATGCCTACCAGGAGGAAAAAAGTCTAAAAATAAAAATTAATATATTCAATACTTCAAAGGATTTCAATATGGAAAAAAATGCTAATTCTTTACATCTATTATATATTTCAGCTGAGATTGTAATCTATACTACTTTAAATACTATCTTTCTAGTTAAAATAGAATTATTTTATCTATACATAATATAGCCAATTAATTTCATTGTAGAGAAATGTCAAGGTTTAATTACTCACTGTTTCATTCATTCAACAAACATACACAGTCTACAATCCAAACATAACATATTTTAATTCTACTTTGGAAAGGATGTCCAACAAAAGTCTGAAGGGAAATTCATGTTTATTGGTCTTGCTCAGAATTGTCATAGAGGCATTAAACGACCTCTAAATTTGGTGAAATTCTCCTGTCTTGATGCATGAATAAGCCCTGTCACTACTTAATACCAAGATACCAATCCTATGTGGGGCAACACTGTCTACATGGCCCCTGTTCTTCTAAGCTTTTAGTTTAGTGCAAAGGTGATTCTGCTAATGAAACAAGGGGCCAATATGAAAGTACATCTAACAAATATATGAAGGCAGGTGTGCCTTAGCATTTTCTTAATTATGCTAGCAAGATTGTTTTTCAATAAATTCTGTTATAATATCCTGGGGGATATTAAGCAACAAATTCTGAACCCAGCAACTAATACAATATATTTTTTGCAAGAAAAAATGGATTACCTGGCCTATAGTAAATGTAGAAATGCATATACTTTATTGTTACAGTCCTATCTTTCAACCAATTAAAAGACCCAACTGTGTGATGGGAGAGTTTAGTCATACACTGCCCTTTAGTAATTAGTTAAAAAGAAGAGATAATGGTTATTTTCTAGAATGATAAGAATGACTTTGCTCATCACCTCCCCTAAGCACCCACCTGTTGGGGGTTACAACACAGGTTTTCTGCTCCTGGGAAAGAGAACCTGAGAAACAACATATGAGCAAAAAACTTCTTTCCAAGCTGGAAAACAAAAGCAACCCTGAGTCTTAAGAACTTTCTTTAATCTGTAGGAACAATTTATCTATTTGCCCTGCTCCTGATACGATGACATCTTATAAAGTAGTTCAGAAATCCTTCCTGAAATACATTTTCTATACCTGCTTCTCTCCTCTAGCTTTCTAGTCTTGTTGCCATTTTGCTTTTCCCTTAAAGTTAAAATAAGCTCAAGGTACATACTTACGTGTCAACTGAAATTCCTCAAACTCTCTAAATGCTCCTTCAAGTGTCAAGTTTGATGTGGAGGGAGGCTTTTCCCCTATAGAAATACTTTCCTTAGGTCACTTGGGGAGAAAAAATGAACTAGTTGCACAATTACTAAATAATACTCATTCTCATATACCTATAGTATTTATCACAGAGTTGAATACTACTGTTCTTTTTCCCCCCTAGAAATCTCTTTTAAAAATTCAAAGTGATAAAATGTACTAGAACATAAAATGTATGCAGTTAGCTGGTTATATATTGTGTTAAAACTAAGAGACAGAGACACCCAAGGAAAAATAAATAGTGCATATCATCTTGAGCTTGAGAAAATAGTCATTTGTTCTTTTAGTTGACATTTTTATTCTGACTATCTTAGGAAATGGAGAAAATGAGTGAAAGTACTTGCTGAAAACTTAAAGGGTACAAAATAGCCAACCTGAATGAAACAATTACCTAGAGCTAATAACTTTCATAGTTTTGAAAAAATATTACTGTGAAAGAAAAACAGTGGTACTATAGAGTATTTTATAACAAGGTCTTAATTTTTAAGTTTGTAAACTTCATGGGGTTTATGTTATTGTATTTAATTTTTTGCAACTAGAAAACATCTTACAAGTTGTCTTTTTAAAAATTTTATTTAAATAGAAAAACACAGAACAGGAAAAGGGTAGATATAATAAAGAATTTCAAAAAATAAACATCAAGAAATCACTAGTTCATAAATTACATATTGTCATCTTAGAAATAGTTATTCAAGTTACAAAATTAAACCATACAAAGTGGACATTCAAACAGTGAGACTGCAAACAGTTCTGTTCAATGATCCAACAAAAACTTAGTAATATGGTTATCAATCCTACACAATTAAAAATACATGTAGTTTTATCCTTTAGAGCATGTCCTCTCTTTTTTATAATAGCAATTACACATTTTGGGTTCTATTACTCCTACAGTTCTTATTTCTTTTTACACTAAAGACACAATGTGATATTCATAAATATGATTCTTATTTATTTCACTCGTGAGGATAGTTTCAAGTTGTCTCCATTTACCTATGAAAGTCTCAAGATCATCATTTTTGATAGCTGAGTAATATTCTATTACATAAAAATACCATATCTTTTTCATCCACTCTGTGATTGACAAGCATCCTGGTTGTTTCCAAGATTTAGCTATTACAAATTTTGCTGGTATGAACATAGGTGCACATATATCACTGTGATATGAGATTTTCAGTTTTTCTGGGAAAATACCCAGGAGGAGAATAGCTGGATTGAATGGAACTTCCAATCCTAGTCTTCTGAGAAATCTCCAAACTTATTTCCATAGTAGTTACACCAGTCTACACCAACAGTGGAGAAATGCCAGCAACAGTGGGAAATGTTCTTTTTTCCTTGCAGCCTCACCAACATTTGTTATCAGTTGATTTCTTGATGGCAGCTATTCTTTCTGGAATGAGATGAAATCTCAATGCTGTTTTAATTTGCATTTCTCAAATGACCAGTGATGGTGAACATTTCTTCATGTATTTTTTTGCCATTTGTATATCTTCATCTGAGAACTGTGTGTTCATTAGAGATGCCCATTATTGGAGAGGGTCTTTGAATTTGAGGGGCTTGATGTTTTTCAATTCTTTATATATTCTGAATATAAGCCCTTTGTCTGAGAGGTTGCTGGCTAAAATTCTTTCCCATTCTGTGGGTTTTCTTTTCACTCTGTTAGTGATTTCTTTAAGTGCAGAAACTTTTCAATAATATGAGAATCCAGTTGTTGATTCTCTGAAGTGTTTCCCATGCACTTGCATTTTGTTCATGAATTCCCTGCCTATCTCAATTTCTCCAAGACTTCTACATACCTTGTCTTCCAGTAGATTTAGTGTTTATGTTTTAATATTTAGATCCTTGATCCATTTAGACTTTAGTTTTGTGCATGGTGATAGGCATCAGTCTAGTTTCTGTCTTTGGCATGTGCAAAGTCCATTTTTCCAACACCATTTATTAAAGAGGCTATCCTTCTTCCAGTGAACATGTTTAGCACCTTTGTCAAATATCAGGTGGCTGAGTGTCTTTGTAGTTGTGCTTGCATCTTCTAATTTGTCCCACTGATCCTCAGGTCTATTTCTTTGCCAGTACCATGCTGATTTTCTCACTGTGGCTTTGTAGTACAGCTTCAAGTCAGGAAATGAGATGCCTCCTGCTTTGCCTTTGTTGCCCAGAATTGTCTTTGCTATTCTCAGTTTCTTCTGTTTCTAAATGAATTTTAGGAGTGTTTTCTCTAGATCTATGAGGTATAGTAATGGTATTTTGATTGGGATTGCATTCAATCTGTATAACAGTTGTGGGAGTATGGCCATTTTCACAATGTTAGTTCTTTCTAGCCCAGAGCAAGGAATATCCTTCCATTTTCTAATATCCTCTTCAATATCCTTTTTTAGTGTAGCATAATTCTCAGCATATAGGTATCTTACATTCTAGGTTGATTCCTAGGCATTTCATTTTTTTTTTAGATGCTATTGTGAAGGGCGATATTTCCATTTCTCTCTCAGTGAGGTTTTTGTTTGTATACAGGAATGCTATTGATTTTTGAGCACTGATTTTGTATCCAGCTACACTGCTCAATTTTTTTATTACCTCTAGTATCTTTTAATGGAGTTTTTGGGGTCTTCTATATAGAGTATCATGTCATCTGCCAATAGTGATAATTTTACTTCTTCCTTTCCTATCTTTATTCCTTTTATTTCTCTCTCTTGTCTGATTGTCCTGGCTAGTGTTTCCAGAACTATATTTAACAAGAATGGTGATAGTGGACATCCTTGTCTTATCCCTGATTTTAAAATAAAAGCTTTCAGTTTTTGTCCATTTGGTATAATGTTGGCTGTTGGTTTGTCATAGATGCCCTTCATGAGGTTGAGGTAGACACTGTGTATTCCGAGTTTCTGAACACGTGTTGGACTCTATCAAAAGCTCTTTTTCCCCACCTCTATTAGAATAAATGTCTTCCGCCATCTGAATGCCATTGTTACTAACTCCTTCATATGCTTCTAGGTCTCAGATTCACAGAATACTGTGGCCAGTGGTATAACAAGGTCTCTTAAGCAACAGTATAAATTCTGTGAAGGCAGAAACAGCATGGTTCCTTCATTCTTGTATTTTCCAGGAGTAAACAGGGTGCTGGCATAGAGCAGTACCACTAAACATTCCATGAATTAATGAAGGAAGTCATGATTTCATGATTTCACATGATTTGTGAGTAGTAAACTGTGAAAGTTATAATAAATAGCTCTTTGTGGTGTATTCACCTGTTATCCCAGTACTCCGGAGGCTCAGGCAGGAGGATTACTGTAAGTTTCAGTCCAGTCTGGGCTACTTAATGAGTTCAAAGCTGGTCTGATATACTTAGTGAGATCTTGTCTCAAAAAAAAAAAAAAAACAACCTTACAAAGGTAAAGTGAATACACAATTTATACTCTCATTAATCTAATAGAATATTTAGTCACTTTTGTGATGCATGCTAATCAATCAAAAATAAGTGCTTAGATAAATCAGTATGGTACTCATAATCTGACACATCTTTGCCACAATTTCCTTGGATTAACTCGGAGAAGGAAAGAAATCAGAGAAAATGAAAATTAAAGAAGATTTTGAGCCCTTGATACTTTTCTTCTTGTGAATTGGGTTGAAAAAATTCAATTTCTGATTTTCAATGCCAATCCACTGTGCAGAAAACAAAGGAATCGGCTTTCCACATGTAGTTTTATGAGTGGCGCAATGGTAGCAACTGGTTCCAATTATACCTGTCTGGGGACAAAGAATACCACACTGACAAGTTCCCAGGACTCCCAGAGGGCCCCTGGCAGAGCAGCAGAGAGGATAGTGACTGCTGGGAGTCTCCTTCCTTATAAACTAAGTCATTCTCCCTGGTTGGACTAAAGATTAAAAAAAATGTCATGAACAAGAAAAGCCATGGTCTTCCTCTTTATCAAGCCTGTAGTCTAGTGCATATGGAAAAAACTAACAAAGTATAGAAATGCTTGTATAAATGCAATTGCGATATGCTTACCAAATAGGGGGTCTGTGTACCTTAATTTAAGGAGTGTGAAGCCCATGAGTCATCAGAGAGATTTTCAGTAATGTTGTCTTCTTTTTTCTCATGCATTCTTTCATGTGTGAAAGCCACAAGAGTTGATAAAACACGCTTCCTCTCTTTTCCCTCTAGAGCAGGAGGGGCTAAGGTTTCAGAGTAACTCCCACCATGAACTTATTCTATCAACATTTTCTGGGAATTCCCATATACCAAAATATATTTGGTTTGACAATAAGCAACAGCCTAACAAAAGAGAAATGTAATATTCACATAAATATACACAATAAACTCTCTTGCTGAGAATAGATCTAGAAATCACACAAAGTGGAGAAATCTTTGAACAAAGTCAGTACCTTAACACTACCAGCTCTCTGCCTATATGTAAGATCATCCAAGTTCTTTTTTAAAGGAACAGACCCCATGCAGGCCTTCACCTGAGTCACCTCAAAACCACTCTATAATAAAAATTCTTCAAGTAAATGTTTATCTCATATTTTACTTTGTTTCCTCTTGTTAGAGACATCATGGAAAACTTTTGTTTATAGTGACTCACATTATCCTCAGTGTTTACTGCCATTCAGAATTTCAGAGTTTTTTACACTCCTTCAAAGTGATCATAAAATATATCTTACCTACTGTTTTGAGAATATATATATATATATATATATATGTTTTACATATTTATAAAATCAGGGAAATAATTATAGATAATTATATATAATATGATATATACATGACAGGTAATTATGCTACCAATCTTTGTTAGTTCATCTAAAAGAACAGTTTGTGTTTTTATTGTTCAATCATTTTTATGCCTATATCTTATAATCTAAACATCTGCCTTGACAATAACCATATCCAATATATTAATCATTCTTAATCTCCTATTATTTTGTTTTGAAATTCTGTATCACTGTTTTTATTCTCTTTTCACTTTAAAATCAAAACCAATGTATATTTCCCAAGAAAAATAATCATATGTTGCAAACAATCTTGCATTGATACAGTTACTAATACCTTACCACCAAGACATGACAGCTGCCCTTTGTTATGCAAGACCTTGCTTGGTTTATTGCCCATGATTGCATCTCAAGCCAGGGAAGGTGAACATTTACTTCCCTTTGGGCTTGGGATGCCTTCAGTGCTTGTTCTCAGGCATCCACAGAGTTCTTGAGCAGGTACAGCAACCAAATCTTGAGGCTGTCATTATGTATGCATCACACCTGTTCAGTCGTATTACTTCACAGCACAAGGGTCCCATTTATATCTTCTAATTAGAACAGTTTTAATCCTTGTATTTCATTTTCAGCAATTTTTCTGAAGAGGCTTGAAGTACTAGGTACTGGTCTGAAATTGGCATTTTGAATCACATTTTATGCCAATTCATTAAAGCAACTGTACAGTTAGTGAGGAGCCTCACTCATGGAGATTCTTTTAAATGAAATGAGTGAAGTTCATGACAGTGATATTTTCTGAGGCCTGCAGAGACATTTAGTCCCTGAGACGTTTGGACTGTAAATGGGCATGTGCCTGTCTAGGGAATGGAATAGCACTGCTGGCAAGACTCACTGAAACATGTCAGCGGGGCTCTTGGAGAAGTCTCTTACTAAAAACTGGGAGTGGACCCCAAGAGGAAACGTACCTCTGAGCACGCACGCTTTCATCCCCCAGCTCAGCACGGAACCCTTGGCAGGTACACGCATCTCCCTGTCAGAAGCACATTACATCAAAGAGCTGCACTGAACCCATCCTTCATTCTTAAACAGTCCTTGGCCAGAAAGACAAAAATACATTAAAGCAGAAAATACCTGTATTGAAAAGATAAAACCTTAATTTAGGCTTTAACTAGCTCAGCAGATGCAGCAGAGGGCTCAAATTCAGAAAGTCTAATAGCTTTTTGTTAAAGGTTGATTTTGTTAAAGGTTAGTTACAGCTTGAATGACCAGTTACCTTGCTATAAAGAAGCAGGATCCATATACAAAGATTAAACAGCAAATGTGCTTGGTGTCTCTTTCCCCACGAATACTTAACTTGTTAAATATTAAAATAAATTTGGTGTTCAATGGGAAGTCTATATAATTTCTTTAGAAAAATGATGCACTCAATATATGCGAATGAGTAAGCTAACTTGAACATTTCCTACAACAGTCTAAAGATCTGATTTTTCAGGAAAATAATACAATTTGTACCAGTAATCCAATAATCATGATTATGAATTTCCTAGTTGCACTTCAGTTTGAAATGATTGCCCCCCAAACTGCAAATCAGATCACCAATATATTTTTAAATGGCTTTCTTCCCAGAACTAGTAATTGTTATAGAGCAAAGATTAACAAAATTCTTCAAGTTATTTTTTTGCTTATGCAAAAACAAACAAGAAGTGTTTAAATCTTTGTGTTGAAATCTGGCTCTACCATTTGGCTCTGAGGTTTTTAACAAAAGCTGCCTCTATTGGTTCCACAGTTTTATATTTGGAAAATGGAATAATAATAACTGCTTCCTATATATTTTGTCAGGATTAAATTACTTCATTCCAGAAACCAATTATTTTGAACAAAAGGAAACCAATGACAAAATCCAGGATTAAGACTCAGTTTTAGAAGTTCAAATCTTTAACCACGCCTGTGTCAAAGAGCTTTTTATTTCTTCTTTGAGTAACTTCTAGGGATGTGGACATCTTCCCACCAAAGCAGAGGAACCATGAAGCAAAATGAAATTGCTCAAATGAGAAAAGAAGAATATATAAGAGAGCTAATATTTGGCTGACAAAGTATATGCCACTGCATTTTTATCATAGCCATAATTTTAAATCCATCTGTGGAAAGAAATTCTAGTTTTGTTCACTAATTTGTTCTCAACACAAACGCTGTACTCACTCATGGTAGGAGTTCAAAGAATGTCGCTGAGTAAGTGGAAAGAACAATTAAATTGAGAGACTTATCCTGTACTCATATGGCTTCTTTTCAAGTACTATGGTGTGAAAATATGGGAATTCAGCTTCATTTCATCTGAAATTAACAGGAGGGAACCAATGGGCATCGCTGAGAACCAAGTCACCACTGTTGATATTTACATACAAGAGCATATATGCTCTTGAGAAAGAAATCACTTTCTTTTAGGATTTGCTCTCAATATTATATGTCAGCTTGTTTAATCTAAAATAATTCTTCTACAGGGAAAAATTAGAAATTTAAGTGACATTCCATCATGTATTTGTCAATGTGACTAGCATCTGTGCATATACTGCCAATAGATTTTGGAATATTTCAAAGAAAAAAAGCAGATAAAAGTACATTGTGGGGGAACCCCAGCATGTGCCACACATAGGCCATGGTAGACCTGGGCCCCTCCCATGACTCCTGCCATCCCAACAGACAAACTGGCAGGACCCAGGAACTGCAGCCAGTGGTGCATGTGGGGCAGGACTAGACCCAGGCCCTTCCCTGCAGTCCTGGCCACCCACATCAGGACCTAGGAACTCCAGCCTAAGACATGTGACCCCTCAGTCTCACCACTGCCATCAGGGATCTCCCCAATTCCTGGACCTAGTATTGCTGTTGATCTTTGGCTCCCACACCTCCTCCCAGAACCTTGGACCTCAGTGGATTAACCATGCATTTTCAAGTGGAGACTCAGTAACCCCTCATCCAAAGAGAAGAACTCAGCAGGCTTCCATTAGTGAGGTGAGTTTGCCCCTAAAATAGGAGCAGAGTTTGCCACCTTCAGTGGGTAAACAGGACAATAGCGAAGCGCCTTCCAGAAGTAGGCTATTGGGAAGCTTGGCAAGTGTCTGGGTGAGTCCTTCCTCGACACAAAGAATATCAGGTAGGTTGAGGAGGGTGCCAATAAGGCCTCCTCTAACCTGGAGAAAATTTAAAGGGGCCTGTGGGATACCCAGAGACACAGTAGGGTCCCAGCCAAGACAAATACTGTAAACAGGGAGATCTGGTGACTCTGAAGAACCTGAAGACATAATAACAGCAGGAAACGGGTTGATTTCCATCAGTACTCCTAGGCTTGTCAGCCTAGGAAGAACATAGGACTCACCCCCACAGACCCTGCAGGGGGAATTCAGGTGAATGGACCACCTCTTCATTGTGGGACCCAGCAATTGGACAAACATCAACCTTACAGTAGGTCCCCAAGATACACACTACCAACAGTTGAGACTGGTAGGTCTGAAGGACCAAACACTTACCCAAAAGAGGAAAATGGCAAATTGAAAAAGCAAAATGCTATTTCAAAAATCTAGTCCACCAGGAGCAAGTACAGGAGACACTGAAATAGAGGACTTCAAAAGTAACACACCGGAAATCTCTGAAAAACAACTCCACAAGGCTATAGAGAAAATCAAATTAGAAGTAATCTCTCATGTAAAATCAGAAATAACAACCTTAGTAAAGGAGCTGCTCAGTGCAGCTAGAGAAGAAATAGATTTTTTAAAAGTACAGGAGCATGGGGAACTGAAACCTTGAATGAACATTATAGAAAAAAGCATGAAACAAACTCAATGAGACATCCAAGAAACAAAAAATTCTATTGAAAGCTGGCAAAACTGTTTAAATGAAGCTAAGGATAGAATTTTGGACCTTGAGGACAGGATAGCACATAGCAATCATGAAAGGGTAGAACTTATAAAAACAACAAAGCAGCATGAAATGACAATCCAGCAGCCTCAAGATGATGTCAAGAGAAGAAATATTAGAATAATAGACATCAGTGAGGAGGCAGGAGACAATGCAAAGGATATAACTGTTTACAGAAGTAATGGCAGAAAATTTCCCAAACACAGGAGAAAAATCTGATATACAAATAAGTGAGGCATATAGAACACCAACCAGCCACAACCAACATAAATCTAAACCCAAACATACAATAATTAAGATCCCAGATATGCAGCATAAAAAGAGAATACTAAAAGCTGTTAGAGAAAAGACACAACTCATCTATCAAGGAAAGCCTATTAGAATCACAGGAGACTTTTCAGCACAAACCCACAAGTCAAGACAAGCTTGGAGTGACCTCAAGCCCTGAAAGAAAACAACTTTCAACCCAGACTATGTACCCAGCAAAACTTTCATTCAAATGTAATGGAGAAACAAGATACTTCCATGACAAAGAACACCTGAAGAAATTCATGTCCACCAAACCAACCCTAGAAAGAGTATTGAAAGACATACTGAACAGAGATAAAAATGACCACAATCCCCAGAACAGCAGAAAGAAACCGCCAGGTAGGACAAGCAATTAAACAAGGGGGAAAAGCAGAAAGCAAACAACTGGAACATAACATGGCAAAGTCAAACCAGTACATATCAGTCATATTCATAAATGTAAATGACCTCAATTCATTTAACAAAAGAAATAGGTTGACATAATGGATCAAGAAACAGGATCCCAATATATGCTGTATGCAAGAAACATATCTAACCCAAAAGGAAATTCATAGATTAAAAGTCAAAGGATGGAAAACAGTATTCCATGCAATAGGAACCCAGAAAAAAGCAGCAGTAAATATTCTATTTTCAGACAATGTGAACTTCAAACCTAAAAGAGTTAAAAGACATAAAGAATGTCACTACATACTACTTAGTGGAAAAATTCAAGAGGAAGAACAATTATAAATATATATGCACCAAACACAGGAGCACCCAACTATATAAGACAGATACTAATGGACATGAAAAAACAAATACACAAGAACACAATTATAACAGGGGACCTTAATACCCCATTGTCACAAAGAGATAGATCAACTAGACAAAAAGTCAGCAAAGAAATAACAGAATGGAATCATAACTGAGAGCAATTAGACTTAGTAGATGTTTACAGAGTGTTCCACTGTACCACATCAGAATACACATTCTTCTCAGTTATGCATGGAACATTCTCCAAAACAGGTCATATATTGGCCCATAAAGCATTCTTAAGTAAATGCAAAGGTACTGAAATTCTCCCATGTGTAACATTTGACCATAGCACACTGAAATTGGAAATTAATGGCAAAAGAAATTGCAAAACCTGCATAAATACATGGAAAATAAGTAACAACCTTTTGAACAAACAGTGGGTTACAGATGAAATTAAAGAAGAAATAAAACAATACCTACAATTCAATGAAAATGCAGAAACAACATACTGCAATCTGTGGGATGCAATGAAAGCAGACTTAAGAGGGAAATATATAGCAATAAATTGTCATATCAAGAAAATAGAATGAGCACAAATAAAATACCTAATGCTCCATCTCAACCTTCTAGAAAAAGAAGAGCAAATTAAACCCAAAGCTCATACAAGAGAAGAAATCATAAAGATTAGAGCAGAAATCAATACAATTGAAACAAAAAAAAAATACAAAGAATTGATGAATAAAAAAGCTGGTTTTTAGAGAGAATAAACAAAATGGACAAAACTCGAGCCAACCTTAACAAGAAAAAGAAAGAAAAAAACCAAATTCATGCAATAAGGACTGAAAAGGGGGAAATTACTACAGATCCCATGAAAATTCAAAAGATCGTGAATACCTACTTTGAAAATCTCTACTCATGTAGAGTGGAAAACACAGAGGAAATGTACAGATTTCTAGAAACATATCAACTAACAAAGCTCAACCAAGAAGATACAGCAATTTTGAATAACACAATATCAGCTATTAAAATTGAAAATGTAATTAAAAACTCACCAACAAAGAAAAGCCCAGGTCCTGATGGATTGACAGCTGAAATCCACAAGAAATTTAGAGAAGATTTGATGCCAATACTCCTTAAAGTCTTCAATGAAACTGAAAAGGAAGCAATCCTCCCTAAATCATTCCTGGAGGCAAGTATTACTCTCATACCAAAACCAGAGAAAGACCCAACGAAAAAGGAGAACTATAGCTCAATATCCCTAATGAACATTGATGCAAAGATTCTCAATAAAATACTGGCAAACAGAATACAGCAAAGCATCAAGAAGTTTATGCATCATGACCAACTGGGGTTCATTCCAGGAATGCAGGGTTGTTTCAACATACCCAAATCAATAAATGTAATATACCACATCAACAGAGCAAAAAACAAAAACTACATGTTTATCTCAATAGATGCAGAAAAAGCTTTTGATAAAGTCCAATACATGTTCATGATAAAAACCCTTCAGAAACTCGGAATACATGGTGTCTATCTCAATCTTATAAAGTCCATCTATGACAAACCAACAACCAACATTATACTAAATGGACAAAAACTGAAAGCTTTTATTTTAAAATCAGAAACAAGACAAGAATGTCCACTATCACCACTCCTATTCAATATAGTTCTGGAAATACTAGCCAGAGCAATCAGACAAGAGAGAGAAAAAAAGGAATCAAGATAGGAAACAAACAATCACTATTTGCAGATGACATGATACTCTATATAAAAGACCCAAAAACTCCATTAAAAGACTACTAGAGGTAATAAACAAATTCAGCAGTATAACTGGATACAAAGTCAGTGCTCAAAAATCAACAGCATTCTTGTACACAAACAAAAATTCACCGAGAGAGAAATGATGGAAATATTGCCTTTCACAATAGCATCTAAAAAAATGAAATACTTAGGAATCAACCTAAGAATGTAAAAGTCCTATATGCTGAAAATTATACTACGATAAAATAGGAGATTGAAGAGGATATTAGAAAATGGAAGGATATTCTTTGCTCCTGGCTAGAAAGAACCAACATTGTGAAAAAGGCCATACTCCCAAAAGTGTTATACAGGTTGAATGCAATCCCAATCAAAATACCATTAACATACCTCATAGATCTAAAGAAAACACCCCTAAAGTTCATTTAGAAACAGAAGAAACTAAGAATAGCAAAGGCAATTCTGGACAACAAAGGCAAAGCAGGAGGCATCTCATTTCCTGACTTGAAACTGTACTACAAAGCCATAGTGATAAAATCAGCATGGTAGTGGCAAAGAAATAGACTTGAGGATCAGTGGGACAGATTAGAAGATGCAAGCACAACTACAAAGACACTCAGCCACCTGGTATTTGTCAAACGTGCTAAACATGTTCACTGGAGGAATGATAACCTCTTTAATAAATGATGCTGGAAAAATTGGCTTTCCACATGCCAAAGACTGAAAATAGACCCATGACAATCACCATGCACAAAACTAAAATCTAAATGGATCATGATCAAATATTAAAACATAAACACTAAATCTACTGGAAGACAAGGCAGGTAGAAGTCTTGGAGACATAAGTGTAGGCAGGGAATTCATGAACAAAATGCAAGCTGCATGGGAAACCCTTCAAAGAATCAACAACCAGGATCTCATATTGTTGAAAAGTTTCTGCACTTCAGAAGAAAACACCAAGAGAGTGAAATGAAAACCCACAGAATGGGAAAGAATTTTAGCCAGCAATCCCTCAGACAAAGGACTTATATCCAGAACATATAAAGAATTGAAAAACATCAAGACCCCCAAATTCAAAGACCCTCTCCAAAAATGGACATCTGAGATGAACACACAGTTCTCAGTTGAAGATATACAAATGGCAAATAAATACATGAAAAAATGTTCACCATCACTGGTCATTCGAGAAATGCAAATTAAAGCAGTGTTGAAATGTCATCTCACTCCAGAAAGAGTGGCTGCCATCTAAAAATCAATGGATAACAAATGTTGGCGAGGCTGTGGGGAAAAAGGAACACTGCTCCACTGTTGGTGGGAGTGCAGACTGGTGCAACCACGATGGAAATCAGTATGGAGATTTCTCAGAAGACTAGGATTGGAAGTTCCACTCAATCCATCTATTCTCCTCCTGGGTATTTTCCCAGAAAACCTGGACATGTCATATCACAGTGATATATGTGCACCTATGTTCATAGCAGCACAATTTGTGATAGCTAAATCTTGGAAACAACCAAGATGCCCATCAACCACAGAGTGGATGAGAAAGATGTGGTATTTTTTATACAATGGAATGTTACTCAGCTATTAAAAAGGATGATATTGAGACCTTCATAGGTAAATGGAGGCAACTTGAGACTATCCTCAGAAGTGAAATAAGTAAGAATCTTATTTATGAATATCACATTGTGTCTTTAGTGTAAAAAGTAATAAGGCCTGTAGGAGTAGTAGAACCCAAAATGTGTAATTTCTATTATAAAAAATAGGAAAAGAAAGTGCTCTAATGAATATAACTGCATGTATGTTTATGTGCATAGGACTCATAACCATATTACTAAGTTTTTGTTGAACAGAACTGTTTGTAGTCTCACTGTTTGCATGGCCACTTTGTATGCTTTACTTTTGTAATTTGAACAACTATATCTAATTTGAACAACTATATCTAATATGTAATTTAGCAACTAGTGATTTCTAACTGTTTAGCTATTTTTGAAATTCTGTATTATTTCTAACCTTTTTTCTGTTTTGCTTTTTATCTCTTTAAATAAAATTTTAAAAAAATACATTGTGATGTGTATATACTAGTAGGAGTGAAAAAGTATAAGAGTCAAAAAGTGTCACTAACACTCACAAATTTATGAGAATTCAGCAAACACTAATTATACACTACATGAGAGATAATCTCAGGGTGACTCCAACTTAGAATATGAATTGATATTTGTATATCCCCAACAATAATAATTTTTTAATTATTAAAAATAATTTTTTCCTGAGTTCTCTTACTTTTTTATACTCTTTGTTTTACCATGATGACATTAGAGGAGAGCAGGTAAAGCATTCCTTCAGAAAAGAAATAAAAACTTAAAGATCCACCAAAAATCTCTAAGTGAGATTAGTATTTTTGTGCTTTTGAAAAATCAAAATGAACACAAAAGTCAGTGATAGGTAAATTTTAAAAATTAAACAAAAACCAGATTGGACCCTGTACTTACGCAACCCCAGTTCTCTCGTCCTACTCTGAGATTTGCCTGATTATTTCAATGATTCCTTTTCTTTGCAGTAAGGAGAGAGCTGGTAAGATTCCAGGATACCCTTCCTAACAGCATAGCAGGATGTGATGAAAGGAATCTCTAATTGCATTTTGTTGAACAGCACATTGGAGTTCAGTCTTTCTACTGACCTCTTCAATCACCCTATGCACACAGTCTCTCAGCTTTGCTTGAAAGCAGAACCAGATTCACAGCCTGGTGCTGAAAATCAGGGTCCTGGTTCACAGTTGCACCACAGCTGTAAAGGGTGGCTCTCTCTCCCAGCAGTCGTACCTGGAGAATTTTACAAAAAGAAGGCAAAATCTAGGCAGGTTAGAATTGCCTCAGTGCTTCTAGACACGATCAATAAATTATGTCTATGTCAATCTTTATAAGAATGTTACTGCTTCGCGTTGTGTATTAGATGCAGGGTTACTAAGTCCTGTGAGTTTATTTGTCACCCTCTGGGGCACTAGCCCTCAGCAGGACGGGGAAGCAGGGTAAGTTATCCCTGGCTGACTACTGCTCTCTCCAAAAATCGTGCAATGTCCAGTTTCTTCTCTGGCTACCCATGTGCCCTACTAACCTTCACATCAGCTCCTGTCAAGCTTTTGGGAAGTACACTCAAACGTAGCCCATTCCTCACTATGGAAATATGCCTGCTAGGTTTACAATCCCATAGGACCGCAAATTAGGTGACTGCGATCGGAAAACAATCGCTCAAGAATAAATAAATAAATAAATAAATAAATAAATAAATAAATAATAAAGTCAGCCTGGGGTATGATACGCAGTAACATTTTAGTTTGTTTTCATAGCTAAAGTTTTAGCATTTCAACTGGGGCTGCAGGGGAAAAAAGTTCTCCAGGGAGCACAAAACTGTGGCTGTGGTACACTTAGAACTGGAAATTAACACTGGCTGCAGTGAAAACTGAATTTTAAAGTAGTCAGCTTTTAGCTCGGGGTTAGTGAAGTGTCATTTCCTTGCATTGTGGTTTTCCATTTTCTAGAAAGGGTGCATAGTATGTTTATGGTAAAGTGTTTTGCACACATAAAGTGTAGAAGATAATGAATACCAAGTAGCTGCCTTCCAGCATTTCAACTCCCCATATTTCAGCATATTTACTTTAAAATGTATGGAAAAATAAAACATAAGTGACAAAGCTAAACTCTTCTTCTGGAGGTCTCTTTTGAATTACCTTTCTTTGCAGGACCAGTTATCATAAAGTGTGGTGTATCTTACTATGTTAGTATATGTGCTGCCAAAGCGAGTGTGTGTTGATACTTCATAAATTATACTACTTAAATTACATCCCCGTATAACAAGAAGCATTTTCTTCTTTTTCAAACACTCAATAAATCCTGTCATACTTCATACATCTTCTTAAACACCTTGTACATTTAGTCGACACACAATGATTATCCACATTTACTCTGTGCACTAATATTTCTATTCAATATGGTGTATATTGCGTGTGGTGACATTTCAGGGTAATGGGTAATCTGCTTTTCTTTAATTTTAAAATCAACTATTTCTTAATGGATCCATTCTGAATACTGCAGCTCTCACTTTATTTATCTCTTCCTATTGTCTGTCCTATTACAAGCAATGGAATAACAACAACAAAAACAGGTTTATAAAGGTCTTTGTGTGCATATGCGTCGAGATTTCTCCCACATCTATACCTGAAAGTAAAACTACTGGATCCGAGAGTACAATCACCTCTGACACACGAGCTCATCCTAAGCCACTCTGCAGCTTGGTGTCCCAACTGCAGAGGGGGACATTTCCCTGTTCCAGGTGCTCACCTCACCAGGGAGCATCTGAGTCTAGGGCATTTACAATGAATATACGAAAAACAGCTTCACAATTACTTCAACTTGTCTTTTGCTAGCAACTTGTAAGGTTGAAAATATATTCATCTATGAATTATCCATTTAGATTTCCTCTTCTGTTAAGTTACCTGTTTACATCATTTTCTATATTATACAACCACAGAAATAATTTATTCTAGTGGAAATAAAGGATGATGGCCCTTCAGGTCATGTGGAATTAAGGCAGATAATATCATTGGCTTAGGAGGCTTCCCAATATTTTGTTTAAAAGACTGTATTTATATAATATATATAATATTATGTATATATTTTATATTATATATATTTTGCATTATATATAGTATATTTTTTCTTTGCCTATTTCAAAGACTAATTATGATTGTACCAATCATGTACATTGTAGTCTCAAAATATAATTAAATGTTAGATTAGATTAGACGTCAATCTAAATTCAAGTCATCATTTATTCCTTTGCTGTTTATGTGTAATTTCTGACTCAGTGGCTCAAAATATTCATCTTTAAGTCACATACTAATGATCCCCAGACTCCAAATCTGACAGGATTGTTAAGGATTTGTACTAATAACTTGTAATAAATGTACAATTCCAAGATTGGTACCTGGTACATGGTATTATTATTAGATACTACACATAGGATATTATGGTTAACACAATATGCTAAGCACTTTGAACAGTAAGACTTTAGTAATCACATTTTGGCTTACAACTTTTGTTTCTTCCAAGAGAATATATAAATCAAAATAAATATTTTTAAAACATAATTTTTCCTTGCCTCCATAGGTTTTTGTTGGTCATCTTTGTCCTAAGCTGTTTTCATTTGCTACTTTAGAGAAATTTATATATATATATATATATATATATATATATATATATATATATATTCTTGTGTATATATATATATATTTATATATATATATTCTTGTAAAAATTAATGAATGCCACAAAAATGATTTGACGCTTTTCAGTGAAAGATACTGTGAAAATCTCACTGGTTTACTTTTTCAGATGACTTACAAAGGTGACTCTTTAGATGCAAAATGATAGCATTTCCCAAAATCTTAGCCAAAAATGACAATCTCAGAATGCAGCTATAACTGGAAATGTCATTTGATTGCAATGGTACAAAATGATATTCCTGACCTCAGCACCAATAGTAAGGTTAAAAGCTTCAGAACCAATGACATCCTTCATAATAGACTGTGAGGCTTCCTAAGGGACTGAAAATTGAGGAATCAGGATAGAAAATTATACAGGCAGCAAGATATAGCTGATGCTGAGGAGTCCTAAAATCTAATCTGAAAACTGAAAGCAAGACAGACACAACCACATTTTTAAAACAGGCTCTGAACATTTCTTTCATGCAACCTATTCATAGCTCATGAGTCCCGCTCTGTTATCTGTCAAAAGAAAATACCCAGAGTAGTTAGAGCACTGAACTTTCAAATCTGCCACCCCTTTTTTCTTCCTTGTAATCTAGTCATGGTATCTGGAAACCACTGTCCCATTAACCTGTGTCTTCTTCCCAACTCTCTTCTTTCCAACACTTTAAATCTGCATTTATGTCTTCAGGAACATGCCTTCTTTTCATTTTTATTCAAGTAATATTAGAATGTTGAACTTGTGAATTAAACAATATTACTGAAGAGGAGGACTGGTTCTCTATGAGAGAAAGCAGGCTTAGAAGTGTCAGAAAATAACATGCTTCTTAATAAAAGTGGTAAAGATACACTATCCAAAGAAGCTCAAACTTTTTACATGTTTAATGCTTATATAATACTATTCTGTATGTGTATGTATGCTATGTATATATGGCTATTACAGTGTGTTTTGTCATTTAGAGGACTTTAGATTATATATAGTCAAGTATATAAGTGGAAATTAATGCTGAGAATTTCATCTTAGATACCACAGTCTCTAAAATATTATTGAGAATATTCTAATTACTTTTTACTACATTGCTGGGAAAGTTGCTCTAGAACACTGGAATTCTATTTCAGCTGTTTCTGTCTACAATTGTGTGATGGTAGATGGGCTTTCTCGTTCAACACTGGTTTCTTTCTTTCACTACTGCGCAACCTGCTATTCTGCCAAATATTTCCACAGGAATGAAATTCAAGCTCATCCCACCAGCTTTCAGTGCTGTATATTCATACTTCATATTATCTTTTTTGTTTAAAAAATCACACATTTGTCCTCAAATTGTATTCAAGTTTTTCCTGCTAATTTTTCATCTAAAATAGCTTTAGGAAGTAATTTCAAAGATTAATGACTGGCACCACCATCCTTCATTTCCATAACTCTTTCCCACAGTCAAACTTCACGTCTGCTGCCAAAATTCAGCATTTTCATCAGGCGACTCATACTTCTCCCCTTTAACACTTTATTTTCTCATAAAACAATTGTTATTCTCTTTATTTCTTTGTGTAAGTCCTTAAAGCTTTTGATGCCATCTTTTACATCAGCCTCTTCTTTTTTAAAGCCTCCTTTCAGGTTTTGAAAGTTTGACGCATGTCACCCATGTCACCTCCCAACATCCCCAGGTCCCTCTGAAGTGTACCTGATACTGCTCCCACTTCCCAGCAAAAGAAAAATGATTCCATAAACAAAATAAGACACACAAACGAGCAAGCAAAAGCAATGACAAGGGGGACAGTCCTGTGGGAGGCATGTCAACAAACTTTATTTCTGAACTCACACTCCATTGGCTGGGCAGCTTGCCTCTGTAGTCAAGGCTGCCCTAAAAGGACTGGTCACACCTAATGGGCTGAAGCATCTGGAGAGCTTCTAAAAATGCAGATCCTGCTTCAGAAGGTATATTGGAGTGCCTGAGCATCTACACTGGTCACAAATTCCCAAGAGATGCTAAAATGAGGTTTTATGGACACATAGGCCCCAGGCCCCAGCATCATTCTTTACCTGAGAGCAACTGCAGGGTGCATCCAATTAGGAAAACAATTTATGTGATCAGGAATAGTGACCGTAAAGTAGCTCACATTTATTTGGCATTTCAAGTTGACAGGGCACTTTGACATTTGTTAGCTCCTTCTGATGGACACCATACCCCCACCCCATGATGGCAGGGCATTAATAATTCAGAGGAGAAACTGAAGGAAAGTTAATGCTCTTGTTCCATGTCACTGCAAGGCGATCTGGGAGGTGAACTCAGACACAGAAAGCGTATGACAAAAGCCTGAGAGAAGAGGCGCTGGAGTCAGAGCTGCCTTTAAACTCTGTCTCCTTTGTATCTTCATCGTGTGACATTGTACCACTTACTTAACCTCTCTATTTGGGCTTTCTCATTTATAAACTGGGCAGGTCTATTTCATATACTTGTTAGCCTTAATAACCTCTTAAATGCTTAGAGTAAGCACACCCACTGCACGTCAATCACTACATGAACAGAAGCATACTCTGTGACTTTTTGTCATCCATGCTATGCTAGAAAACACTGTTGCATTTTTGTAGATGCTACTTGTGCTAGCAAAATCTGAGCACCCATCTATGAGGAACATCTAAATTCCCTAGAGCGTTGGGCTGTGATCAGCTAACTCCACGTGACAACTGGGGCAGGACTAGATACTTGGCTTCTCCCGGTGCTTCTCTGTGGCTGGGTACTTGGGAGTGGGGCAACAACTCGCTGCCCACTGAGGTGTTGTTCTGTATATAAAGGATTTCTCCCCACGGAGTCTGCTATGGCTTCTTTCACAAGCTCACACATCCCCACACACATTCTCTTCAGGTGCAGAACAAGAGTTATTTCTTTCGTAGTGGGATACAGATGAGCCAGTTTACTTGAATAAGCTTTAGATGATTTCACCAGTGGTGCTTTCTGCAAAGGCAACTGAGCAGTGCCACTAGGAAAAACCGGAAAATGACATTTGTGTCAGTGTTAGGTAAATGAGGAAACAAAGAACAAAATTAAAAGCTACACCATGTGGATACCATGTGGGTTATGATTGATGAAACTATCTCAATAGTGACTTTTTATTTTATTTTAAAAATCAAAACAGAAAAAAAGGATAAAAACAATATAGAACTTCTTAAAAATAGTAGGAAATTGATGCTAATTAATATGTTGCATATTGTCATCTTAGAAATAGTTGTTTGGGTTACCTGATTTAAACATGAAAAAATGGTCAAACAATCAAACAATGACAGCACAAACTGTTCTTTTTGATGAACTAACAGAGATTAGTAGTATAGTTATCTGTCATATATATATATATATATATATATATACACACATAAATACACTTATATGTGTATACCTACATATGTATAATCTTTTCCCTTCTTTCATTTCTCCTTTCTCCTATTCCAGTTGTTCTTTCCTTTTTAGTACTTTCTTTCCCTTTCATTATCACAATATCTATTGTACAGTTTGTACCTTATAATTATTTAAGTCTTTTTACACCTGATAATAGGATAGTTACAAATGTGAGTTTGATTTATTTCACTTATGAGTATAGTCTCAAGTTGCCTCCATTTGCCTATAAAAGTCTCAAGATTATCCTTTTTTATAGCTGAGTAATACTCCATTGCATACAAATACCACATCTTTTTTATCCATTCCATGGTATATAGGCATTTAAGTTGTTTCTAAGATCTAGCTATTACAAATTGTGCTTCTATAAACATGGATGCACATATATTGCTGTGACATGATGTTTTCAGTTTTTCTGGGAAAACACCTAGAAGGAGAATAGCTGGATCAATTGGGACTTTGGGTTCTAGTTTTTTGAGGAATCTCCACACTGGTTTCTACAGCGTTGTACCCCGGCCACACTTTCATCAATAATGTGTCTTAATAATTATTAAAAACTTTTGCCTTTTATGAATACTAAAGTCTAGGATAGGGCAACATAGTTTGTAACAAAAATACTTTATCCTTGGTAAGTCTTTCATCAGAGACAATAAAGGTACAATAATCTTTTTCCTTTGTAAAATTTATCATAACTTTTTTCTATAACATAGTTTAGGGATTGAAAAGTTCATAGTTCTAAGTATTTTGACTTCTAAGTATATATCTAACCTGATGGATGTAACATGAGTTAGTATTATAATATTTTTCAGAAATCCCAGATAGCCAAGAAAAATGAAAGTATAGAACAAAAATGAATGTGTAGGGTCAGTTTTGCAATAAAACATACATGATTATCACTTCATAGGTGTGTCAATGAGATGAACACTTCGTAAGCTCCAACTCTCAGCTGTTACTTCGCTTGAGTATCTGATTGATTGCATGCTGAGCAACTGAACTACTGATGTGTGAGATAAAACTGAGACAACATTTCCATCAAGTGGGGCTGGGCATATAGAGCAAGAAACAAATACAAATATTGTGTGTTTTTGCACAAAAAAGCGTGATAGAAACCTAAGTAATGCAAAGGACAAACAGAATCAGCAAGAGAGACAAATGCAAGGAATTATCTGCACACTTCCACCAACCAAATTGCATTAGAAAGTTCACCAGGAATATTTAATGAATTAAATAAAACTTAGCAATAATGTTTAATATAAAAAGCAATGTACAATTCTTTTGCAGGGTCACTAATGTAAAAATATAGACATACATATATATAGGAAATGAAATATATATATATTCCAATTCTAATTGATTGAGACTTGCACAATTTTCATTTCATTATGACTATATTATATATTTTAAATGCTTATGGAGTTTATAAATCACTGTTCTTTTAAAGAGCGAAGGATCAAAGCCAAAACTTCATGCATAGTTAAGTCAGTGCCACATTACTGAGCTGCATCCCCAGATCCATAAATTACTTTCATAACCAAACATAAACAAGATTAAAATTAATTTATAAGATAAAATTCTGTACTATGTATTATATTTTTCTATATATATTCTATATATCTATATAAGTTGAGAATTTTGTATCATTATTTATTATATATAATATGCAATATATACATATAATATTATATATATATATATATATATATATATATATATATATATATATAAAATCTTTGAAGCCACATGGGTCTAGATTCAGATTTTCTCTTGCCACTCAATTTAGTCTATGATATGCTTGCTGTAATATCAAGCAGTTCCAAACATCTGATTGGTTTGACAAAGCATAAGCCTATTTCACACGCTTGCAAAGGCCACTGAGGTTCCCAGGCTGCTGCCCTCATCTGTTTCTGCATGGTTTCTGTACTGCACATGAGCACATACTTCTGTGCAGCAAGGCAAAGAGGGCTGAATATGTGAGCACCAGTGGCCAGTGCTTTGGTGCAAAGGTGGCACATATCATTTCAGCTCACATTTCAAAGTCAGGGTCAATTGAATGACTAGTATGGCTTTAGAAGTAAAAGAAAGACAGACAAAGACTTGGTAATTCTTCATACTGTCTACCATAGCTGTTAGTCTCTTGAATGCCACTGGGCAATGGACATCCATGAGGTTTGTTTAATCATATTATAGTCTCAACTAAATATTTTCAAGGTTACATTTTAATCACTACCTCAGTAGTTGTACCTAGTGTGGAAGAAGGTGTTAATAAATATTTGCTGTATGCTCCCTTTACCTCTAGCTGAAGTCATATATATATGATTTGCTATAAGTGTATTTTAGAAAGTTACTCCTCCTCCTGCCTTTGAGTTACATCACATAATATGGGTAATCACATTATTTCTACCTGGATTTGCAACAGAATTCTTTATTACATCTTTAATGTGTATTCAATAGGTCTATAGGAATCAGTGATTGCTGAGAAATCTCAGTACATGTTTCTATGAGCTAAAAGACAGTAACAACTCATTTTCATAAAACAGACACTGGAGAAAGAACAGCATAGTCCTTAATCATCATGTTGCCTTCATCATATCAGCCCCGTCCATGAGGAATTCCATCCTATAGAACAGATTCAGTGTCTTAAATGTCATCCTCTTCACAGAAGCCTTCATATCAGACATGCACACATTCAAGTCACAATATTATCACTGATTTGCCATGCAATCTCAGGCCGTTGACATGGCCTCAAAGAATTTAAATCTCCTCATGAGAAAGACAGTGATAAAATATTGCTCATGTCCAATGTTTCATCTCACCCACACTACATAACAGGCCCACTTCTGTTCTCGGTCTCAGTTTCCTCAAGAGTGCATCTATCTGCTGTTCTTCTTTGAGCCATCTCCCCTGAAGCATACTTAGCTTAACAGAGCTCAGCTAAGTTGGAGGAAAATTAATACCTGGGAACAGAAATTCTCACCAAGTAACCCAGCTTATCATATTGAAAATTGATGATCATAGGTGGCTTTCTCTGCCCCTCCATCAGTCCTAGGGAATCAAGGCCCCAAAGCATAATTCTCAATAGTGTGTAATACACAGACTTTCTTTCTTCATCTTTCCCCTACTGCCTCAGTCCTGTGAAAGTAGTTCATATCTTGCACAAGATGGCCACTTCAGGCCTCCTAAAGTCCGCCATACTCACCTGCTATTTCTTTCTGATGAATTGAACATTACATTTCCAAAGTCTTGAAATGGCCACAGAAAGAATTCTCTTTAGGATCCTGTTTTAAAGCAGCAGCTACAGCAATCTACTGGCCTTGCTTCAGGAACAGTGGAAACTAATTTTCTTATGTGGTGATTAATAAATCTACAAACTTCTTGTGACATAGTCCTATTTTAATATGATCATTGGACACATTCTTGTCAAAAATTCTAATTTCATGCATCTCCAGCTCAACTACAGTTAAGCAGAGACCTAAAAGTCTGCCCACTCCAAAATTATGCAACCCAAGGAGAAATGTCACAGAAAAGACTTCAGCATGAAGAGAGACAATGATGCAGCTTAAGTTGGAGTTATGCTACGTTATTCTAGAAAACTAGACAAAAGCCTAAGGTCGTGTGAACACGTTGCCAAGGCTCTGTCTGGGAACTTGGATGGGGTCAGCTCACAAAGGAGCCCTGATGCTCGGGTTCCATGACGCTCATGATAACTCCTCCACCCGTCCTGGCTGATAGCAGGTTTTAGCTGACTAAGAGGCTGGGAGAGAAAAAGCATATTGCTTTGCATTCAGTGTGCAAAACACAGTCTGGAATCATATGTTAAGCCTTTTATATTTTCCTTCAATTATTAAAACCTTTATTTAAAAATGCATGAACTTTCTTCTCAGGGTAAAGAAAAAAAGATGGATTTAAAATTTTCAGCATGTACTTGTTCTGGGGAATGAATTGGAAATGTAAAAAAAAAGTATAAAACTCAATTCAGTTGGTACTTGTGATTTTTCATATGCATGTGAGATTAAGAAAGAATTTGACAAAGAATGTTAAGGGGGCAGTAAAATAATTTAGCTTGACAAGGTCTCTTTAAAACATTTTATATATATTTGAAATACTGATTACACTGCATGCTTTATTTCTAAGTGTCTTGGTAGATACAGTGTTTAGTAACAAGAGCTCTTGTCCCATTTAAAGTTTTAATTACTGACACTCAAAGAAACACTACTTTGTTTTATTTTTATTTTTCCTCTAATTACTTATTTTCCCCTAATTACTTATTTTTACTTTTATTTTTCCCCTAATTAGTTATTTTCCCCTAATTAGTGAATTTGTACTGAATGTTTATTAGTTTGTAGTTACATTAATACATTGGTTAATGTATAATTCTAAAACAAAACAGAGAAATAAAGCTAAAAGAAAAAGAAAGTATTTTTATCCAGCGGTAATAATAAGCACTATTAATTCTATAAAATAACCTCATTTTTTTATTCAGTAGAAACTGTCAAATATTTATCCTTCATACTTATCATTTTATGCTTACCAAATGCTAATACTACTACTAATAAAACAGCTTTACAGGTAAAATTATACAAACTGATATCCAGTTACCAGAAGAACAGGAAAAGCAAACGTTTTAGCAGAGAGAGTGCAGTTAGAGATTGTCTTTGAGATAGCTACCTAGGTAACTCGAGTTACACAGACGTACACACAGGAAATCATCTATTTAGAAACTGACTGGTTTCTAATTTTTGACAATGTTTGAAATTTGAAGAGTGGTTTCCACCCACTCCCACGGGGGCCAGTCCTTTGGTCCTGGCATGCCTTGCTTGCAGGACCTCAGACTAGCAGACCTCCCAGGAACCCCCAGATGCTGAGAAGGCGGGAGCCACAGATTAGGGAGAGAGAATGAAGAAAAGACAGAGAGCGAGGCAGGCAAGGGCATGGCAAGTGGCCAGGACCAAGCGCTGACTTCCATGCCTCCAAGACGGAGCAGCACACAGTGTGGGGACCAAAGAGACGAGTCCTGTGGCTTCAGGTCCCAGGCAGTCCAGGAGGGACTGGCAGCGATGTTGTTTCCACTCTTTGGACCCTCTGGGCTTCACAGTAAAATGAGACAAGGACTTACAGGACAGAGGTTACACAGAAAGATTAAGAAAACTACTTCCTTTGGGAGCAGCTCTTTGTTCCTTTATCCAAGCTGAAGAAATAAAAATAAACACTTCTGGCCGAGACTCTGGGATACTTCCCTAGCTCTTGATCTGAACGATGCACTATGGTAGTAAAAGGCACGAGGAAAGTGTCATTAAATAACACCATTTGTTCCATAGCATCCACTGTCCAATTTACAACTCTGTAATTTCAGTCAGGACGGTTTCCACCGCCATGAAAAGACATACCAGACCAGCAAATGCAAAGTGCAGCTAGAGCAGAGAAACCGGAGCCTGGCAGATCACACACGCCTGTGAATTTCACTTTCCTAAGTAAAGAGACTCGTGAAATTCTTAATGAGTCTCACATGTTGCTCAAAACCCTCTCCATTCTCTTTTGATGTTTGATTAGATAACGACATCTTGTAGTATCCCAAGTGAAACATATTTTAGAAAGTTAATCTACTTCAAAAGAAGAAACTTAATGAGCTGCCAAAGGAAAAGATGACATAGAAACACCCACCAGTTTGAACTTTCATGTTCTCTGTAGGATGGCAGATAATTAAGAATAGCAAGTTGTATGTATACCAGAATCTCACTTTGGCTTAGCTTATTATCAGCAAGGTCAAAAACATTTCGTGAGTTGGAACATCTGTGGTCTTTGACTTATATTTCTATGTCTGTGGTGGAAAGAATACTGAACTCATCCAGCTGATGGATAAGGGATGTCATTTGGGTTGGGAGAGACAGAAAACTAGTTTTCTGTCCTGCAGTATAGCTACACAATTCCTCACTGCCTGTCCCCATATGCAAGTTGTGTCTCAAAGGCATCTCAAATTTGAACTTAATATCCTTCCTGCAGTCACTGCCATCCTCTCTGGAATCTTTATGTTTAGCAAAGCTCTAGGTTCCTAGCAAAACTGAGTAAAATGTATGGTAAATTCCCATACAGTGCCTGTCTCCACACATACACAACCTCCCCTAGAATGACATTCCATGCCGCACTGTTGTTTTTCATATCGGATAATTCTACACTGACTCATTATACTTCAAGACACGGAGCCCACATTAGCATTTTCCCTTTTGGTGCGAGCATTCTATAGAGTCTTGATATATGTTCAATATGTAGCCATTATTATAGTACCATAAAGCATAGTTTCACTGTTATCCAGAATGTTTGTTCTCTGCCCATCCATTCCTCTGTCCTCCTTAATTAGCAGCATTCACTAATCCTTACCCTCTCAACAGTTCTGTCTTTTCCAGAATATTATATAATTGAAATCAGGCAGCACACAACCTCTTCAGATTGGCTTCCTTCACTCAGTAGTAGATGTTGCGGTTTGCTCCACATTTTCCATGGTGTGGAACTCATTTTGCTTTAGAACTGAAAAAATCCCATTGTTTCGAAGTGTGAGAGTTTGTCCATTCACCTACTGAGCCCATCTATCACCTCAGTGAAAATCAGTCCTCCTGAGAGACAGGGTACAAGCTTAGGTCTCCTCCTCCTTCTCCCTGCTTCAATCTGACTGTCTCAGGAGCGTTTCCCCTCCACTCCTACTGCCCTGCTACCCCTATACTGCACTAATTTAATCCACTATCATTTATACTTACTATTCTCCTCTTTTTGTATTACCTTTTTTATTTTTCTAACCAACCAGTGCAATGTCATATGCTACTTCAAGAATTATTCAACTCTTTTCTTTAATGGTCAATACCCTTCCATGATACTAGCAAGCACATCTTTATGTCCTGGTCCTGGTTACCTAGGTAGTTTCACCCCTGTCTTCCTTTCCTCCAACTGCACTGACCTACTCTCCTATCCTTCAGTGGCCCTCGACTGTTTCTTGCACACTTCACTGGTCATGTTTTCCATGTACTTTATGTCTCGGAAAATGCTGTGCCAGTTTCTGGGGCCGTTCTTTCGCCACATGGCTGGCTAACTCATGCCCAGCTTTCAGAACTCAGCACGGAGCTGGCTTCTGCTTGGAAGCCTCCCTTGTCGTTTCTTGTCTGTGTGAAGGACCCCTCCTCCTCATCCCTTCTCATGCCAGACTACCTCTCACACTGCGCTGCAATGATCTCTTCATTTGTCTAGGATGGAAGCTCCACGTGTTCAAGACCAAGCTGGGGAATGTTCCCAAGCAACACTCAGGGTCAGACCACTCCACTCTCTGAGTGCCTTCCTGATAGAAGCCCTCCCTTCCTTCCACTCCCAGGACCCACCCTTTCCCCCATCACACAATCTTCTCTGTAGCTTGTCTTCCAAGATCATTATTAGCTGGTAGAAAACACCATCAATGCCTCAATCTACAATCCGACTGTATCTGACTTAGGTCTAGCCTGGTAACTTCATTTTCATTGTATTTCTGTTTCTGGTATGAAATTAAGAAGAGGAAAAGTGCCTTGGGGGTGCCAGTGACAGCTTGGGTTGTGGACAGATTGCAGCAGAGAGTGTAAACACACATACACGCATGTGAGTGCACACCCCTCAAACCGGCAGACTAGATTCCATATATAAAACAGTGCCACACATTCACTACTTGCTTTAGATGTCTAAACATTTAACCTTGTTCCTATCATGAGAAAACAATATTACCTACTTTAAAAAAATAGATTAAATAAGTTGTGAATAACGAGAAATGATTAAAATCAAGCAGGAATGGATTGGAGATGTAGTTCTTCGATTACTACAGCTTATGAATTTAAGCATAACATGTTGTTTTCAAAGTTAATGGATTTAAGCTTGGAATAAGATGTTTTCTGTCAAAAGAGCTTGTTTTTATTGGTCTTTTTCATCTTACAAGTAGTGGTTTAACTGATTGCCAAAAACTAAGAAAAGACTGGTAACACTTACTTTCTGACACATCGTCTTTGTTTCCAGTGAATTGTTTGCAGAATTAAAAGCGATGGACTTGCTTTCCAATTTAACTGAGTTTCTGAGAAGCAATTTCTCTCCTTTTGTAATAACACTTTTATCCAGTATCCAAGTGTAACTGCTTTCTTGCCAAAACAAAAGCCTTCTGGCTTGTTAGCAATTCTATGCTACTATGCCAACCAGTATCTTTGCTTAAGGTGTATTTAAAGGTAGGTAGAAATATCTATACTTAATGAACTTCTCCAGAAATCATGAAGTATTTCAAAAACCTGGTAAAGAAGAAAGTATTGTACTACCAGGTATTTTACTCAATATAAACTAATTAAGAGAGAAAGATACATTTATATCTTGAGTTTTACCTTCCAAGATGTAAAGTTAACATGAGAGCAAAAAGTTAAAAACTTGACCAAACCACCTTCAAAAATACAATTATATGGATTAAGTCTGGGATATGAGCAAATATAGTACAGTAAGATGATTAAAAACACATTTTTAGCATCAAGAATACCGCTCAGGAGCACAGTGCCTGCCCGGAAAATGCGAGGTCTTGAGTTCATTTCCCAATACCAAAAAAAAAAAATTAAACAACGTAGCACAATTGCGAAGGGTTCTATGGCATCAGGATCCCAGTGGGAAAGAGATGGTGCAGGTAATGAGAGCAATCTAAGGATGGTTTCATCCAGGACCATGCGGGATTGCAGGGGAAAGGCACAGGGAATCTGGAAAAGGCGTGAAAGACAGCAGGCAAGCCTGAGCCTAGCAGGAAGGGGGCTTAGTCACTCCCGGGCCTCTGGGAGGAAGCCGTGTGCAGTTACAGAAACTTGGGATGGGAAAGCCAGATGTGTGCCGGTAGCCTTCAGCACAGGGACACAGCATGGCAGAGGAATGTGGCCAGGCAGAAAGCACACTATTGGCAAAGGCCAATAGGCATAAACCAGGAGGCATAAGCATAGCGGTCCAGTAACTCCCATCGCCGTTAGCCTCCTGGGCTGGGCTGGGTAGAAATTAAAAGCACATCTGGAGAAACAATTAGAAAACAGCCAACGGAATCGCTAATATGCCACACAATATGGAATGAATGCAGCACACAAAGTTTAACCTAAATAATCTATAAAGCAAGAAATTTAATTAATATTGTGTAAACCCTCAAAGTTAAGAGGTCTTCAGATAGGTTTTCTTTTTGTTACAGATCTGCAAATACTGACAAAATACAATCTCATGATTTCCTATCAATTACCTAATGTAAACCTCCAGACAAAATAGACAGGGGGGAAGGTTCCCCCTTAAAATGGAATACGTGTTTTATGCTTTCAGTTATTCATCCATGTCTGCCCTTACCCTTTGGTCTGTTCCTTTTGTGTATTTTCTTGTCAAGTGTTTGATGAGTGTAATTCTGTGCTCTCTTCTCAGCCCCTGTGCTGATAAAATATCCAACACAGACCTTAACCCCATCCATATTTCAAGCTTCTAAATTCAATATCTGGATCTGAAATTGCTTATTCTGATCAGAACATGGAGGCAGAAGCCACAATTCCAAGTCTCTCCCTCTTTCATAGTCTCTTTTCAAAGTGGCTATGGTCTCGCCATAATTGTTTAGCATCTTGGTCTCCACATGCTGAGCCTGACTATCAGCCATCTCGGGTGGCGAGAGTACACGTCCACTCTGACTGCTTTTCACGCCTTCCTGTACACTTCCTGATGACTACCTCCCAGTTGCCAAATTTGCAACTGGGAGGAAGGTCATGAAAATGGACATACTGAGTGAGCCTGAGTTGAGGATGTCAATTAGATTTTTATTGTCTGGAATCTTTTTTTTATTCGTCTTTGATTTCTACATACTATTAGAAAAAAATTGATCTTCTCAAATCTACTAGCTCTGCCTCTAACTTTTTCCCTATCAGTTAATAATAAGAGCATCCAAATGCTGCCCCTACTTTGTTGTCTGACCACGCCCCTCCCCAGCGCTGGCCCAACTACTCCGCTAGGGTTGACAACTGGTCTATTAACTCCTGTGATTTCAGTTCCTTCTCCACCAACCTTAAGTGTCTATGTCCTTGTGTGTATTTTCCACTTGCACCGGCAGGCCGCTGAGTGTTGTTGGAGAAATGGCACAATTATGAGAAAACCATTTATTTTCTCTAGTTCTTGTGGGGTTTTATTTTTACTTTTTCTCAGAACAGTGGTTCCAAAGCAGGAACACGCTAACAAAGTGCCGTATATCATTTCCATCACTTTGCTCCCAGAAGATCACCTTGCCTCTGAGTTATGACTAAATAGAAGCCCTAGGAGGACCGCTCTGGACTCCCCACACAGCACACACTCGTATGTATATTTATTGTCTCTCACACGCTCTGCTTGGAAAGTGAAATGTTCTGAAACAAATCCCTGTCTTTCTGCTTGGATTCTGTTTCCCACCCTTTCCTTGGCTTCCCTAAAACTTTGCTATTTTATGTGCTGTCTTTCCTCAACATCTTCTCTCCTCCTTACTTCACAAGTGTGCCAGTTTTTCCCTCTTCACAGAAGAACTACTCCCAAAAAACCCCTTTCTGGTCCACAGCCCCGGAGAGTGAAAAGATGGCAAAGGAGAGTGGGGAGAGTGATCTGCAGCCCTGTCTAGTCATTACAGTCTTCTCTTTCTGTCAAACTTTCTGGAAAGCCTCATCTAAAAATCAGTGTCACTTCTGTCTTATCTATCTTAGCTCATCTATTTATATCTATTATGGACAGCTGGAGCTCTTTCCTAACAGATACAGAAATTTTGCTTGAATTTAAGAAATATCAAAACCCAGTAGATACTCTCTAATACTATTCTTGCTTCATTTTTTTTTGCAGAACTTGACACCAAATGTCATTCTTCTTTAATGCTTTCCTTTCTTGACTTTGACTCTACTATCATTTTCCTTTCTTTGTCCTCCAAGCCATTTTATAATTTACTTCTGGTTACCTGTTAATGCTGGTATTTCTATGTTCTTTTTTTCATCATTCTGAATGCTATTTCTGTCACCATCACATTACCTCATCCATTCCTTTGTCTTCCAATAATTAATGTATACCAACATTTCCACAATTTTGACACATTAAAATTGAGCGTGATGCTAACGCTAATGTGACTGAGTACTAGCTCTGTTGCTTAGTAGCTGCACCAAACTAGGTGAATGGTTTTCTGAGTCTTACACGGCTCAACTGTAAAAGTGAGACAGTACCTCCAGCCACACAGCTCACGTGTGACGAACAGGACTTCTAGGAGTGCGAGCAAAGCTTCTAATGTGAAGCAGATGCTCAAGAAAGCTAAGCTCAATTTCTCTTCTTCCTAATTATTTTTGTCTGGCCCTCACTCAGGTATTTCTTCTGAATCCCACCTCCATCATTTCTCTAAACCTCCAAACCAGCTTTATGCTTATAACCCTGGTGCTCAGTAGAGTCGCTAAACTGCTCGTAAGAAATAGCAGCTTTCATCCTGTGCGCACTGCAGAGGTCAGCTCCACTCTCACCCAGTCAATTCTAAGTCCTACTGATTGTGTGCAAAGCGTTCTCAAACATTTGTCTACCTTTTCACTGTTCTCATTTAATTACTCTATTTAAACACATGCCCGTGGTGTTATGGTGTCTATTTCAGCCCCTTCTCACTCATGTCTGAAAGTTCTCACTCTATGTTGATCATAAGTATATTTCAAAGTCAAAAATCTGATCACATGAATTAAGACTGTCTAAGCAGTATCTTAGTGCTGTAACATAATCCTCATGGTAGTTGATGGTCTAGTATTTCCTTAAAACACACAGCCATACTTAGGAACCCATGATGGATTAGGCTAGGACCTGCGCAGCCCCGAAATTTGTTGATACTGAGGTCCCTTATATCAAATGATGCGGCAGTGAAACACAATCTGGAACACCCTCCCACGCACTCTAAATCATCTCTAATTTAAGCGTAAGACTAAACGCAATATGAATAGCAGTTACACTATTTTGTTTAAGGAATGATGATAAGTAAAATTCTTCGTGTCTCTGATTCAGATGTAATCTTTTCTTCCAAATGTTTTTTATCTGTTGTTGCTTGAAACTATGGGTTTAGAAACTTCACATAAAGAAAGCGGTCTCTGCGCGCGTGCACGCATGCGTAAAGAGAGTGCTACAGTGGGCGAGGCAATGCTAAAGCAAAGCTAAGTCATCTTCTTTCATGACAAACCCACGGATAAGGCCTAAACACCACACATGAAAAACAGCAGTAAGCGTGCGTGTTCAGAAATGCCGAGGGTGTTACAGGATGAAAGGGCTGTTTTTTAACCAACGCGAGAATTCAGCCTGAGCTACTGGAATCTCTACCAGCTTTGAGGTTAGCACACATGACAAGCATTCTGATACCATCGGACTCTTGAAAAATTTACAAGAGTTCAGCCACTTACCGGTCCAATTGTTTAACTACAGGATGACCAAATTTTTTCCATTAATTTTGGTATAATATAACAAGAAACATAAAGATGGCAGTTTCATCAAATTTGTTCGCTACAAGAATCGCCTGGTTGAGATGACACCCGCCCACCTGGTGCTCGGGAATGTCAGTGTGTTAGGAAACCTGCAGCCGGGCGGGTGCTCCAGATAAAGAGTTAGGCGCCTAATCAAAGTTTTGCATTGAAATAAATAAGTGTAAGCCATAATACCGGGTTAACTTTTATTTCCCCATTTATAAAATTAGGATCTTGGAGACGAAAAGTAAAACAAACTTGCAAAATTACAGCCAAAAGCAACTGCCAGCAGTACTGTCATGCACAAAGAAAATTTCAGAAATAAGATAAGAAATATAGGGTGTACATATTTAAAGAGAAGATTTATTTTCCTTATATTCCTTCTGAGAGGGATTGGAACAGAAGGCCTAATGTAATAGGAAGAAATAATAAATGATCCATCTACATATGTTTGAAGTTGACAGACTTGATCATAAAAAAGGGACAATTAATTAATAAAAGAAATTTCTGCTACAGGTTGTAGATAATATTGCAGCCGATGAAAGCTAAGGAGCTGTCCTGTTTACAGAGTACTTATCTTGTGCTTCCAAGATCAAGGGGATGAAGCAAAATTTCTTTGAGAGGTGGAGTGGTCACGTGGGTCTTGCTTTATTTTCCAAAGAAGTTCGAAGAATCCGTAAGCCATGACGAGAGTTTGCTATGCACCACTAACAAAATTTCTCAAATCTGAATCAAAATGCTGCCCACATTTTATAAAAGCAGTGGAAAAAAATTGTTCTTTTGAGAATCTTAGATCTTCAAGACTAAATTTAAATTAAGTGGGCTCGCAGCCTCAGTAGCTTTGATACAAGTCCCACTTCAAACCAAGCTTTATGCCGTGATGTTTTTAGTCTACTTAAAAAGGCAATTTATCATACATATAAAACTAAGTTATAACAGTCTGTAACATGTTGTCATAAGATGATTTAAATATTCCTAGTCTATAATAAAATAATTTTTGACAGTATTACACAAGATTGTAATAATTCAAGGATTATCAAGAAGATGAAATTATAACATTTAATAAAATATTGAGAATAAGACAATTATTCTCCATTAGAAAAATTAATCAACATGCAAAATGAGGATAACAAAAATGAGATTTTAATCATCTTATAAACATATGAAAGAAAAACAAAAATGACATAATAAAACAGGGAATATTTTATTTCTAAAAATTATCACAATGTTCTTTACATTCAGAAAACAAGCACTAAATATAAATTGTCTTATCTTCAGAATGCAACAGTATATTATTTCACCAATAGTATTTCACAAAGATAGCTGTTGTGCCAATATTATTTCCAATCATTCTTTTAAGAATATATATGTAGCTTTTATATAGCCTATAAAGAAAAAAATTGAAGGCTTAGAAGAAAATAGCCTTCCACCATAGTTTAGCCTGGAAAACTAGAATTACAGTGTTAAGTGAAGTTGTATTTAGTGGTCTGTAGCACAATCTGTGGTCCCTGAAAAGTAGCATGTTATTATTTGAAGTGTCTTTGCATACCAGCAAATTCCAGTCTGATCATGACTTCACTGCTTATCGGTACTGAGTATAACTACTTCCTTCTTGATAACTTCTCCATCTGACATCCCCAAATTTTTCATGTTGATGTTCAATTCCGTAGCACAGGCCACTGCCAAATACTGTATCTTTCCTATTTTTGCATTGTTGTAAAGTACTCGTGTTCTTCTTGCTTCTGTAAACACATACACAAGCATATACAAACACACATACGTGCACACACGTATGCACACACATGTCACACCATCCACTCTGAAAACCTCAGCAAGGTCCAGACTCTCACCCAGATGGGGAGAAAAGAGATTCTGGGTCAGCACTGCTTTGATTCATTCCCTACCTTTACCATTTCCAGGAGGACCATGTTGAACAGTTTTCACAGATTTTTTTGTAAAGCTAGTAACATAATTATATTGACTTTATAAATGTTAGAATTAAATAGAATAATGCAAAAAACAGTTTAAAACTATATAGATAGTACACTGCGAGGATTGGCTACAAAGTCTCTGAATGGTATAAATCTGATCATTGTCAGTCATCTCTCAAAGCCCTCTAATATCCTCCTATGGTGACAAGAATTAAAATTCCACACTGCTCACTACAACTGCCAAAGCCCAACACAACCTGATACCAGGTCCCCTCCCACCTCACCTCCTGCTACCTGGCTTTCTTTCAATTCCTCTGATGTGCCTTGTTTTGCTTTGTTTTGTTTTTTGTTTTGTTATACTTCGGTGGTATTACTTCTATAATTTCCTCTGCATGGAAACCTTTTCTCCATTCTTTGTATGAATGGCTTTTCTATCAGTGGCCAGAAATGTTTGCCATAAAGGAGCAGATTGCAAAGATTTTCAAATATTAGGCCCTATAGTGTCTGTTATATGTACTCAATCCTGCTGGCACAATGCAGAGCAGCTTCAAATAAAAGATGAACAGTGCTTATGGCTGTCATATCAACTAGCTTGGCTAGAGGAAAAAAATAATAAAAATTATATATATATACATATATATATGTATATATATATATAATTTACTAAGTTGTCTCACAATGACAGCCTACATAATGAGGGATGGAAAAATGTAAAGTAGCCACCTTCAAGCTGAAAAGTTGAAGGGTCCAGTTGAATGTCAAAGGCCATGAATGACCGCAGAGTCCAGGGTGAGTCTGTATCGACAGGGTCTGTACTGCAAGGCTTCTGAAGCCTGTGCTGTGACTGAGGAACTGGAGAGGAACATCCAAGGGCAACAGCAAAGACCAGATCTCCTCAAGAAAAACTGAAAGGGAAGACTTCCTTCTTTCCCTTTTTATTCCACTCCAGCTGTAAGCCTATTGGTTGGTCCCACTGACATCAGAGGTGGGTCTCCTTGCCTCAGTTTTCAGCCTGCACCACAGTTATCCACAGACTCACCCAGACCTGTGCTCTTCTAATCCCCTAGGCGTGTCTTAATGCATTCAAATTGTCATATGTCAACTATCACAACTGTGTTCTAACAAAACATTGCTTACAAAAACAGGGCTAGATGTGGCCAATGGGCCATGCGTATTTGCCTTACCATTATAATCTAGCCTGTCACTACCCGATTTCGATGATACTACTCACAGAGTTTTGATGATACTGCCATTATTCAGCATCTCAGCCTGTGAATTTTTACACCATTTACATCAATGCATAATCATTTGATTTCTTGGCTTATCTACTGTTATTACAAGCATTTTAGCATAGTGATGACATTTAGAAAGCATTCAATAAATTTCTTTTTAATGGATAAATAAAATCTGTTTTATCTGACTTTAAAAGTCAGGAGAAACAAATCAGGAGAACATTATTATAAGAGCTTCATAGATTATCAATTCTGGTACCATATCCTTTATAAATAATCTTTAAAATATCTTTGTTGTACAATGCAGAAAATCTCTTTCTTGCCACCAGAGCTCACAGGATCCTGGAAGATTGATAGCGCTCATGTTTCTGCTGTTTAGGGATTGCCAAGGGATTCCAGAGAAGCATGACCTCATTTTTGTTGGATATGCATGTTATGGGAATTAGAATCAAGCAGGCCATCTGGGGATATGGTCTTCCCCTAGTATTGTCCATTTCATAGGATAGACATGCAGGATATTCATTTCATGGAGAAAATTGAGAAGTCATAGCAATCAAAGCGTGCTCCATTTTAAAATGCTCACGGTTTGCTTTAGGGCTAAATATTCACAGCATGCATTTGAAAGATGCAATTAGGGGCAATGATGCACAAAATTGCATGTGCAAAGAAAATATTATTTTTAGAAATGCAATTGAAACATCCAAAGAAACTAAAAATAAAGGGTTATACTGGTCAGGTAAGGACTTGGAGTGACACAATAAGCTCCATGTACTGCAGAAGGTACTAAAAGATTGTTGTCAATGAATTCCTTCAAGTGTCTCAAACCCAGTAGTCTTTAGCTTAGACAGGCAGAGAGAGCTCCTAGCCAGAAGAATCAAGGTTTTCGCTGACATTGTCAATCATCTAACTTCACCTTCTCCATCAAATAATGTTTATTTTTCATAGATAAAGACATCTGTTGAGCACAAAAACACAGAATAGGAGAATTACTCCCAGTTGTTCTTTGGATTGTAACCATGAGGTAAAATACCCAGGGTAGATTTCAAAATGACTAGAAAAGAACAGTTTGAAATTCTTAACATGTAAAAGTGATTAATACTGGAAGAGTCAGAAATGTTTATTACTATGATGTGATTAATAAGAATACTTTTAGGTGCTCGGTAAAATTGAACTAATCTTTTTTACAGTATAAAAAGCAAAAATTTAAAAATCTGTCAAATCCCTGATATTATATCTCATACCCTTATGAAAACTACATCAAAATGTGAATATCACCATCATGAAAACAGCATCAGAATCTGAATATCACCATTTGAGGCATAATTCTTGGTTGAACAGGAGCATTCTAATCATGCTTCCAGTTGGCACCTCCTCTGTGGTGACCTCCATGCTTTTGGGGAAGACCACGTAGTATGGACACGGTTCCATCTCTACCGAAATCTGGTTACTTGTTCTCTCCATGGTTTCCATTTGGGCTTTGTACCCCAGTCACATTTGTTTCCAGTCTGTTGCTTTGAAAACTATTTTTTCAGTGTATCTCACCATAAACACAACCTGCATTGCTTTCAAAAGTCTGTGAATTACATTTTTCAATAGAAATAATCGCTTTACATAAGTGACAAGCAAAAGCAAATGTGAATTTTTTACAAACTTTAGCCTCCATAAGTAAATAGAAATTTGAAGAAATCATTTTGAGTGCAATATAAAATCAATCTGTAAAGAAATGCAATTATCTAATTTTATTAATATTGGTAAAAGACAAAAGAGAAAAAGAACCTAACTCCATAAAAGCTGGACCTTTCAGTTAAAAGTATTTTTCAGTGAAAAGTAATTTTCACAGCTTACTTTCCCATAATTTTTAGATGATTATAAGTAATGGTAGTTATTGTGGAACAGTTACTACCATTTAAATTCCCTTAGTCCAAGAATTAGACACAGAAAATGATGTTCCAGTAAATTAGTGTGATTTTTTTCGTTCTATTTAACTGATGTTGAATCTGTCTTAAGCTTTAAAAAATTCAGATACAAACAATACAAATAATATATTATTCAGCTTATATTGTGGTAAACTACAGTGTAGACTTTTAAAAACTTTATGTTTTTAACAAGATAGATTATATGTTTTAGGTAAACATTTGTCCCTCCAAATTCACCTCCAGTGGAATTAAACTTAGCCCATTCAGGCCTTGCTAAGGACACTGGCTCGCTGTGAGACGGTCCCTGTGCAGAGCAAGACGTGGTCTCTGAATGCTGCAGACACTGTGCCTTCTTCAGAGCCACTGGCACCTGGCACAGACCAGGCACCCAAAGCATAGCTGAGTATTTCTATTATAAAACTAAGCATGTAGCTATTACCATCTTTTGTTTCTGACACTGAAAAATGAAACTATCTCCAGTCATTGACCAGGACATGCACGATGGGAAGGCTTTTCAGAGAAGGGGACTGCACTTATTTTAGGGAAGATGAGTCAGAAAGAGAGGGTAGGGAGAGGACACTACCAGACAGGGCAATAAACGAGGAGGCACACCTGACGGACAAAATAAGACTTCTAAAGCAGAAATGGGAAACAAGGGGTTAATTTGGTGGTAGCACCTTGAAAGAGCCAAGAGGAAACCACAGCATGGTGGAATTTCTAGGAGACTTAACAGACAGTGAGGGGAAAGAAAATAATGCAGACTGGCACAGGGCAACTGGCAGCGGCCATTCAGATTGGATATTGCAACAAAAGTGCTTTGTAAAAACCTTCTGACAAGTTTTATTTTTTTAAATTTTAAATAGAAAAAGGTAGGAAATAACAATAAATTACTAGCACAAAATTTTCCACTCGGTGAACCAAGACAAATCAGCTGTATAACTATCTTAATTGTCTTGTGTGTGTGTATATACTTTTTTCTTTTTCTCTTCCTTTCTTTCCCCTTTCTCCCATCAGTTTTTCTTTCCTTTTGAGCAGTTTCTTCCCCTTTCACAGTATCTTTTGCGCATTTCTTCTTTCCTCCATCCCAGTTTCTCCTTCCTTTTGAATGGTTTCTTCCCATTCAAGTAAATTGTATCTACTGTACAGTAGTGAATTGTATCTGTACAATTTCAATCTTATTTACACATTTAGATTCTCACACTAGTGAGACAATACAATGTTTACACATGTGGGTCTGGTTTATTTCACTTATGAGTATGGTCTCAAGTTGCATCCATTTACCTATAAAAGTTTCAAATTTATCCTTCTTTATAGCTGAGTAGTATTCCATCATGTAAAAAAACCCACATCCTTTTTATTCATTCCTTGGTTGATGGACACCTAGGTTATTTCCAAGATTTTGCTGTTACAAATTGTAGTGCTATAAACATGGGTGCACATGTATCACTGTGGTATGATATTTTTAATTCTTCTGGGAAGATACTCAGAAGAGGAATAGCTGGGTCGAATGGGACCTCTAATCCTAGTTTTTTAAGAAATATCCACATTGATTTCCACAGTGGTGGTACCAGTCTGCACTCCTACATCATAAACCTCCTCCTCCTGTTCCTTTCCTGCTTCGTTTGGGGCAGGCCAAGAAGAAAGCTTAGCTGCACCTTTCTTTTGCAACCGCAGAATCCACAGCATGAGTATAAGCTCCAAGATAGCTAAGCAGTCTCCTCTGCCTGCCTTTCAGGTGTTTTGGACCAGCTAGGGAGGCCGTCTCCCTAGGTTACATTCTAATCGCCTGCCTCCTCGCCTTGCTATGTGTACGGTACCACCAACACATTCAGGAACCAGGCTCAACTCAGCGTAGGAAGAAGGAATACAAAACATACTTTCCAAAAGAAATTGGAGCGCAGGTCTTTGTCTTTGTTTCACAAGATGATATTAATCACCATTTTGAAGAAAGGAATTTTTATACATTTTCGAAGCTGATTTTCCAGTAACACGCCAACTCAGACACCCCTCAGTCCTGACGTTAAATCATCTCTTTCTCTAACTTTCCAGCGTCCTTGATTCTGTAAACCCCCTTGTTAGTAACGTCATGCTTGACTTGAGCTGCTGATTGTATTTGATTATTTAAAGAGTCACATTTGCATGATAAAATGAATAGTGTTCTTTCAACAAAATCGTAATCAAGAAACTCATAAATGATACAGCCCCTAGAATCACCTTAGTGAAGAAAATAACTGCCCATGTTCCACAATAAACTATTGAAATAATTCATAAATCGTGGTCCAGGGAGCTGCCTAGAATATTTTCAAAATTATATGTGACATGAACATTTGTTTTCCACTGAACTGCTGTTACTCTGATATCAAATGTTGTGTTAAAATTCAGACCTGCGGAAATCATCACTCAGTCTACAAATACTTGGTTTGCACCCCACGGAGGTCAAACACTCACATTACAGGCAACGTGTGAAGCAATATATTTAACACTTGTCAGGGAGAACTCTTTGTTTGTGTCTAGCCAGTCTCCAGGACTTTCCCCCTCCAGAGGAGATGAAGGAGTGAGAAGAGGAGGATCCAGCAGAAGGGAAGGGCACAGTGTAGGGTGGAAGGCCTAGGACAACTCTGATGTTATCAGTATGCTTCTTATACTTATTTTGTGTAAAATAAAAGGCAGCGTGATACTTCTCACCTACCCAAACAAAGTGAATCTTTGCTCCTGGCTACAACTTTCAAATGAAAATAAGACTCTACAAGAATCTTTGCTTTAAGCATCTTTTATAGGTATATTTCCCCTTGACTTTTCCTTATATTGTTCCATGGGGCTCCTGCTTTATACATCACTTTTATTTTCTTTAAGCCAGCGAAACCCTGGTTTGGACGCTTTGCCTTCCAGTGACCTGGCTGCCTTATCATTTTACCTAATGGTTGTAAAATTAGAAAGCTCTGACGAATCCCTCACAGCCATACTGAGCCCAAGGAGAGAATTTTCAGCGGCGTGGGGAAATGGGGACCTCTCAGAAGCTTCACTGCCGCTGACTTTTCAACCAAAGGCACAATGTCTGAAGGGGGATTTTGAGACTAAAATCACTCGGTAACTTAATTGTATCAATTTTAATTTTGTATTTATATCTTGTTGTTTGTTTCTGCCAGGCCCTAGAGGCAGCAATCACTGCCGCAGACCACTTTGCTTCCCAGTGTATTTCCCAGAACAAAACTCCATAGAATTTATGACCCAATTTTTGCCTTTGATTTAATCTGAAAAATATCCAAGTCACACAAAGCCCAGAGCCGGCGGTTAGAGACGATAAAGCTGTCTCTCTCCTTATCCAAGGTTGCTAAAAGGGTCAGGGCAAGGCTGGGTCTCACTTCCTGGGCCACAATCTCTCTTCTGTGTACAGATAGATTTTCCTTTACTTTGTTATGTTTACTTCACGATGCTGTTGTTTCAGAAAACTAAACTACCTTGATAAAATTCCTCAAAAATATGTTTCCTATGAGAAGTAATTTAAAAATCTGTTTCTCAGTAAAATTTTAACTTTGTATGAAAAAATGAAAATTAATGCCTTAAAATAATGAGATAACTTCTGTAAAATTTTCATAATATTAGACTTTATTTTTTTACTAATAAGAACATTTGTGTTTAATTATATTAGCTATTATAAGTAACTATTAATTTCTGTATTGCATTTTGCATCATAAATGAAATATGTAAATGAATATTAAAAGGCCTCCAGACTAAAACTGTATTTACATAGTGAAAAAGAGTAAATATTTATCTAAAATATTCTGCTAGTTTGTTTTTCATTTTAAATATGGATTTTAAAGAAAAGTCCTGAATTCTATGCTGTATTAATACAATAGCGTCTGCTAACATGCTTATGGGATGGTGCTGGTATAATTCTCTTTTTATAAATTATAAAACAAGATGAGAGAGGGTATCTTACCAAAGGTTGCACAACTAGTAAACACAGGCAAAGATGCAGAAAATTGGGCAGTCTGGCTCCGTGCTGAGTCTTAGAATCCCTTCAACACTATAAAGTGCTTCTTCACATTGATTCACATAAGGTAACGTTAAACACCGTACCTTACTGTAGGTAAATTTTCTCAGAAATTAAGAGATAGAAAGCATATCTAAGGATTTGTTTTTCAGGCTTATGTCATAAGCATGTCTAGGCAAGAAACACATGTAACCATGTAAGTGGTTTTTCTATATTTAGTCGTAATTTTATGCATAAGACGTATTTTCTAATCTCAGATTGTTGGCAACTCTTCTATAACTCATTATTTCTTCACTCCTGGATCCCATTTCTGTAGGTAACTTAAAGGCACTTGAATTACTACCTCAGGTGGAAGCTGTACAGGCCACAGATTTAGAAATGGCTAACGTATTTACTTTATTCAATGAGAAAAGCACGTGTGCTAAAAACTAAGAGCAGACTATCCATTATCATTATTGCATGTAGCCCAGCGGCAATAAAACAAGCAGATGAAAAACAGATACCTAGTTAATAAACGAAAGCATAGGTTACAGAGTAAATGTGGATACAGACCAAAAACAAGGGATGACTCAGGACCCCTGCACATGGGTAGGGGGCTGTCAGCTGCCCATCAGCCCACAATGCTCCCAAGGAGAAGTTGGAAGGGACCACCTGCCAGGTGCACGGGCAACTCTGAGGAGCTGCACCGCATCCCTGGTTTGGCAGCAGGAAAACAAGACCTCCCCTCCAGCTGCAGGGAAGCAAATTGTCCAGTAATCGGTAAGAGTGGAAGAGGCCCTGGAGCCTCCAACATGATCAATCACAGCACCTCAGCTTCATCCCAGGGAAATGCTGAGGTGATTTGGATAATGGGCCTGAAGGCTGGAAACTAGGATCCAGTGACGTGGTTAGGCCGGTGGGAATTTGTTGCACTGAGATAGAAAACCAGTATATTCACGGGCATGGATAACTAAGTATTGTGATGGTTAAAAATTGCCTATAACAGTACTTTCTCCACAATAATATTAAAGGATTAATACCTTGGTAGCATTGTTATATATCTTCCTGAATCTCAATTTTCTTTTTGCTGAAATAAATGCTAATCTACATTCAGAGAAACCCATCAGGAAGTAATGTTTTAGTGGCAATCATACAGGAGTTCCAAAAAATTTTGGTCTGTGTATTTCTTTTCTACATCTTTATTTGATTTCATTAAAATTTAACTGGATGGAAATCTCTAAAAGTGGTATGAATAGACCATTATTAGTGTGGTTTTTATTATCACTATTTTGGTTCTTTGCTTCGTCATTTAAGATAGAAGAATGTTTTCCAAATGACTGAAGGAAAGGCAAGTATAATGTTTAAAGCATAAGGAGATTTTTATTACTAGCAAAAACCAAGTTCAAAGTAAATTTAAACATTTGAAAGAATTTAATCTTGGAAAAAGGACTATTCTGTAATAGTCCAAGAGGAAAGCCTGCACAGTGACCATGGAAGTAGAGTGTGGAAGAACCAGTCTGGGATAGTCATCCTGTGGTTGTTTTGTTTTGTTTTGTTTTGTTCATTTATTATTTATTTATTTATTTATTTATTTATTTATTTTGAGACAGGCTCTTGCCATGTAGTTCATACTGGTCTTGAACTCTCTATGTACCCCAGGCTGGCCTTGAACTGATGGGGATCCTCCTGTCTCTGCCTCCCCTACTGCTGGGATTACAAGCCTGTGCTACCATGCCCAGCATACTGTGTGTTTTTACACATGTGTGTAGCTTCCTTATCCTGTGCCCTCTAACTGGAATTCTCGATATAATTAGCTTCCCTTTGGTGCAAAATCTTCACTTATAAATAAAAGAGATGAATGAGAAATTATTATTTTGTCTGCATTACTTGCTTAAAGATTTGCTGTATTATCAATTTAATCAAAGGAAAAGATATTTGAATTTCTAATTCCTGGAAGTGGTTATGAATTCAAAAATTGTTCACTAAACAAAATTGAATTGATAAAATGTTTTTCACAAATTTTATACGCTTACACGTTTTTCAAAGTTAGATCACATTTTAATTTATTGTAATATCTAAATATTCTCTTAATTGAAAGGAACCTGAGTTAACAAGTTGAACATAGTCTTGATAGCATTCTGTAGGAACTTTTGATGATTATAACTGTGTTGTGTTACTTATAGGTGATAAAAATGGTCATAATGAAAATGCATAAAATTCTATCAATCAAGTGATAAATATAATAAGCCAAAATATTCCAATTTGTTATCAATATTTCTATTATTAATCTAATTATTTTAATATTATGTAAATATAATAAATAAAATAGTTGCTGTGGTGAACACAAACTGTAACCTAGATTTTGGTAAATGAATGAAATACTGAATTTGCTGAACTCCATATTTCTACCAAATGTGAAAATATGACTGGAATAAGAAAAACGAGAGAGAGGCACCAGGATGGTGGAGTGGTAAGTAACAGTCTCTGACTGTTGCCACCCAGATGTCAGAATATAACATGAGGAAGACAAGAAGGAAGGAAGTGGGTCCCCTGGACCCAGGAAGGATCTGAAGCACAAATTAAAGAGAGGAACACGAATGAGGAACAAAGAGGCACCCAGTGGTGCTTCTCACTGAGACAGGACTCCCTGTATAAGAACAGTTCAAACCTGTGAACACACAGTGACTCCTGGCCACCCCAGAGGACTCCATGGAAAGACAGCAGCAGAGGGGAGCAGTGGACGTGAAGGACTGCACTAGCTGGTGGTGACTGCTGAGGGCTCAGTCATACCACATGAGACAGTGACTGATCATTTGTCATCCTGGAGAGGGGCCGGCTGAGCTCAGATCTCAGAGCAGCTGCTGGCTCTGTCTAGCGGCTCCCAGCCAGACTCGGACCACAGAAGGCGTACAGATGGCTGCAAGTCAAGTAAGTCTAGTCTCAACCAGAAGTTGCAAGCTTGCTGAGATTATCCACTATCCCACCAAAAAGCCACTGGTCGGCACGGATCAGAACTCTGCCTTCACATATTGTCTGCCAGTGACAGCAGGGACAAACCTGGAAGTGGATCTCTCTCTTTCTCTCTCTCTCTCTCTCTCTCTCTCTCTCTCTCTCTCTCTCTCTCTCTCTCTTGCTCTCTCACTCTCTCATTTGTTTTTTTGTTGCTGTTGTTGTGGTGGTGGTGGTTTTGGTTTTGGTTTTGGTTTTTGTGTTTTTTTCTATCAATGATCAATCTTGTCTTTATAGAAGTGTGAATGTGGTTTCTAGCTTCTTTGTGGTTCTTGATCTATTCTGCCTATGTCTTATCTCTTCCTTCTCTCTTTCCCTCTAGCCGTCTTCACCAGTTTCTCAAAGTTGACATAATCTCCCTTTATCCTCCAGCCTTACTTCTAATATTCCTCTTCCACTACCTGTCTACTTTTTTCATAACTTCTTTTAAATTTTTAGCCCTAAGGGTGAAATTGACATATTAAGGACTTGTATACTGCATATAATAGTCTGATATGTTTTACACTTTGTTATTTAACCACAAATCTGGTTCAGACTGTTAAAGGAGGTAAATTAATGGTGATCTCAGTTTTTCATTTTCTAGGCTGTGATTGATGCTACTGTTTTTGCCAATGATACTATTTTAGGCAAAAGTGATATAACTGTTCTAAAAAGCTATTGTTTCTGATATTCCAAAAATGATACTGACTAAGGATCATATAAAATATTGTGGCACAGTGCCAAAGAACCAGGGGCTGGGCCAAGCAGGCAGCAACTCCTCATCCCCAAAAATTTAAGCAGTAGGATCTTGTAACACACTCAAAGCCCAAAAGCCAGTTATACTTGGAAGATACCTCAGAGAAGTTGTCATTTCTTAAGGGTTCTAAATGCTAGCAATAATAAATCCATGCTAGGTAATATACAAGCATCAACCAGGAACTAACCTTTAAATAAAAGAAAATGAGAAGGTAATTGAACAAGATGCAACCCAAGACAATGATTTTACCAAAGGCAAACCAAGTAGGCAATGAGATGGGACAATCATAAAGCCACCCACTTGGCCTCTATGAAGTGGTAACAACAAAGCAATTGAATGAGGTGCTAGAAAAAATCAAATTATAAATAGTTTCTCATATAACTTCAGAGATGACAGCAATGAAAACCATGCATAGTGAATCTAGAGCAGATACAGAAAAATAATGGAGGAACTTAAGAAAATTATGGAAGCCATGAATATTCAGCATAAGAAAGAAATGGAATAAATAAGGCAGATTCAATCACATATCCAGGAGAATAAAAATTCCATTGAAAGTATTTACAGCACATTAAACTAGTGTGAGGACATAATCTCAGATATAAAAGACAGACTTACCATTAACAATCTTGAAAAGAAAAATTTCTTCAAAATAGCAAAGGACCATGAGAAATCAATCCAGCAGCTACTAGAAAAGGCAAGGAAAAATTACTAATAATGATTGGAGTCAAAGAAGAAGCAGGAGATAGCACAAATGATCTTAAAAACCTGTTCACAGACAGTATGTCAGAAAACTTCCCTGATAGGGAAAAATAAGTTGACATACAGAGAAGTGAGGCATATAGAATTCCATTATCCATGATGAAAAAAAATCTGCATCTAGGCATATCATAATAAGATTCCAGAAATTCAACACAAGAATAGAATCCTAAAAGCTGTTACATAAAACAAACAAATCACCAATACAGAAAAGCCCATCAGAATCACAACTGAATTCTCAGCACAAACTTTTAAGTCAAGGAGAACTTGGAATGAAATATTGGAAGTCTTAAAGAAAAACAACCAGCCAGACTGACATACTCCACCAAACTATCAAAACTGATAGATAAATAAGATATTTCAATGAAAAAGAATATCTGAGGAAATTTAAGATCACCAAACCAGCACTGCAAAATGTTTTGAGGAACATTCTAGAAAGAGATAAGGAGTATACCTCCATGAACCCCAAGATTAGAAATCCACCTGGTAAGGCAAACAAAAGGAAAAAAGTGGGGTCCCAACAACAGGAAAATAACATGACAAGTATAAGTAAATATATGGTACTTATAACCATCAATGTTAGTGGTCTCAGTTCACCAATCAAAAGACACAGCCTGGCAGAGTGGATCACAACCCAGAGAAAAGTAGGAGTAGTTATTCTATTCTCAGACAAAGTGAATTTCAAACCAAGATTGATTAAGAGAGTTAAAGTCAATGCATCCATATAAAGGAACAATCCAAGTGGAAGAGATAACAATCATAAACACATATGCAACAAATACCAGCATACCAAACTATATAAAACAAATATCAAAGGACATGAAATATCAAATGTTCACTAACACAATTGTATTGAGGGATGTCAATACACTACTGCCACAAAGTCAGGTCAATTAGATAAAAAAATCAATAATGAAATATTAGAAATAAACCAAATTTTTGAACAAATGGATGAGTGTTCCACCCCACATGCTAAGCTACACAGTGGATGTTCTGCAAAATAGACCGCATAGTAGCTCATGGAACATACTTAAGTAAATGCAAAAGAATTAAAATTATTCTATGTATTTTGTCAAATCATAGAGCAATGAAATTGGAAATCAATGGCAAAAATACCACAGAAAATTCATAAATACTTGGAAATTGAATAGCACTTTCCTGAATAACCAATGAGTCACAAATGAAATCAAAGAATAAATTAGGCAGTTCCTGAAATTAAATAGTAATGACAATGCAAGTACCATAATTTATGGGACACAATTAAAGCTGTCCTAAGAGTGAAATTTATAGCAGTCAATGCCCATATCATGAAAACAGAGCAAGCACAAACAAACAACTTAATGCTGAACCTCTAACTTCTAGAAAAAGAGCAGGCTAAGCCAAATGTGTATACAATGGAGGAAATTATAAAGATCTGAGGAAAAATCAACACACTGGATACTAAGAAAACACTGCAAAGAATCAATGAATCAAAGAGTTGGTTCTTTGAAAGACTAAATAAAATTGACAAACCCTTATTGAATCATCAAAAAAGGGGAAAAGTGAATCAAATTCACATAATTGGGAATGAAAAGGGTAAAATCAAAATGGACTCTGCAGAATTCCAAATCATCTATACCTACTTTGACAACTTATATTCTAATAAGGCAGAAAATGCAGAAGAAATGGACAGATTTGTTCAAAACTGAATCAAAAAGATATAAAAATCCTAAATAAACCAGTATCAATCAATGAAATTGAAGACATAATTAAAAATCTACCAAAAAAGAAAATCCCAGGGCCTGAGGTATTCACTGCTGAATTCAACAGGAAATATAGAGAAGACTTAATACCACTACTTCTCAAATTCTTTAATGAAATTGAAAGGGAAGCAATACTTGCAAATTCATTCATGGAAGCAAGCATTACCCCAATACTAAAATCAGATACTAAAATCAGATAAGAATGCAGTTAAGAAAGAGAACTATATAGGTCAATCTCCCTAATTAACCTAGATACAAAAATCCTCAATAAGAAATTGGCAAACAATGCAGCAAGTCATCAAGAAGATCATACACCATGACCAAGTGGGATTCATTCCAGGAATTCAAGGATGGTTCAAAATACATAAATCAATAAATATAATCCACTATATTAACAGAGCCAAGGACGAAAATCATATGATCATCTCAATAGATGCAGAAAAAAACTTTTGACAAAGTGTATCACCCATTCGCAATAAAAATTCTAAAGAACATTGGAATTGATGGTCTTTTTCTCAATCTACTAAAAGCCATCTGTGACAAACCAACATCATACTAAATGAACAAAAACTGAAAGCTTTTACTCTAAAATCAGGAACAAAACAAGGATGTTCACTGTCTCCACTCTTATTCAACATAGTCCTGAAACTTTAGCCAGAGCAACTAGAAAAAAGAAATCAAGAAAAGGAATAATAATAGGAAATGATGAAGTTAAATTTTCATTGTTTGCAGACAACATGATGCTTTACACAGAAGACCTCAAAAACTCCATTAAAACTTCTAGATTTAATAAGCAAATTCGATAGGGCAGCTAGATACAAATTCAACATTCAAAAATCAATAGCCTTCCTGTATGTAAATAATAAACACTGAGAAATAAATTAGGAAAACAACACCTTTCAAGATGGCATCCAAAAGCTGAAATACATAAGAATCAATCTAATGATGGATGTGAAAGACTTCTACAAAAGTACAGCACTCTAAAAAAGGAAATTATAAAGGATATCACAATATGGAAAGATATCCCTTGCTCTTGGATAGGAAGAACAATGAAAATGGCCATATTTCCAAAACTTTTATACAGATTTAATGCAATTTCAAGCCAAATTCCAACAGCATATATCAAAGAATTAGAGAAAACAATACTAAAATTCATTTGGAACCATAAGAGAACTTTGCTATTCAGCAAAGGCAATTCTGGGCAACAAAGGCAAGACAGTGAGCACTGCAGTCCCTAACTTAAATTATACTATCAAGCTACTGTGATAAAGATAGTGTGTTACTGGTAAAAAAAATTTTTTTTTAAATAAACAGACCTGGAAATCAATGGAACAGATTAAAAGATGCAAAAACAATTCCAGACACACTCAGTCCCTTTATATTTGACAAAGGGACCAAACAAGTCAACTGGAAGAAAGATAGCCTTTTTAATAAATGGTGCTAAAAAACCTGGCTCCACACATGCTGAAACTAGACCCTTGTCTATCACCATGCAATTAACTAAAATCAAAGCATATCAAAAATCTAAATATTAAAACAGAAATGTTAAATATCCTGGAAGATAGAATAGGGGAAATTCTATAAGACTATGGTGTAGGCAAAGACTTTAAAAAAAAAAAAACAGTGGCACAGACACTATCACAAAGAATCAACAACTGCGATCTCATCTTATTAAAAAGAAATCAGCAACAGAGTGAAGAGACAACACACAATGTGGAAAAAAATTTTGTTAGGTGTTCCTCAGAAAAAGAATTACTATCAGGAACATATGAAGAACTCAAAATAATCAGACCTCCCAAATTCAAAGACCCAATCCAAAAATAGGCACCTGAGGTGAATATACACTTCTCAGATGAAGAAATAGAAACAGCAAATAAACATATAAAAACATTTTCACCATTGTTGGTGTCATGGTTTATGTTGGTGGCCCCCAGGCCTCATGTATTTACATTGTACATTTCTGACTTGTTCATTGTCTAGTGCTTGGATTGGTGGTGTCAGTACTACACCCTCCCAGGGGGTGGAGCCAGGATGTGATGTAATAGCAGGAAGCAGGTGTGTCTCTCTCTCTTGCTGGTTTTCTGCCTTCCTGTTTGCAGCCACCATGAACTGCGACCCCGCCCTGCCACCCTGCCTTGGAGCCAACTGAGCATGGACTGAAACCTCCAAAAACTGTAAAAAAGAAACCTTTCCTTTCCCAAATTTGGGCATCAGGTATTTTGTCTCAGCAATGAGTAAAAAGTAACCAAGACAGAATTTGGTACCGAGGAATGGGGTCATTGCTGTGACTATACCTGACCATGTTTTTTGAGAGGCTTTGGAAATGGCTTGTGGGCAGAGTTTGGAAAGGTTTGGACATGTTGCCTGGATGCACAGAGCTGGAGCATCTGAGGCTGTTCTGTAGAGGAGATTCTGGTCAGAGCTCAGGAGACCAGAAGGCTGATAGAAAGCCTGATGGTAAAGACCAGGCTTGTGAGGTTTCTGCTGGGAAGGAAGACTGTATTGGTTATTGGACTCCCTATGATGTGTGTTATGGCTTGGCAGAAAGTCTGTCTGCATTTTGTTCATGCCCAGAGACTCTGCCTGAGACTGAGATTAAGGGTAATGGACTGATTAATCTGGCAAAGGAAATTTCAAGGCAGTCAAACAGTGAAGCTGTGGCATGGTTATTGTTGGGGGCTTTTAGCCAGATCTATGTTGCAAATCAAGAGCAAAGAGCCCAGCAGGATAATTTAAAACACTGTGAGTTTGGCCAGAAGGAAAACTCCAGTAAAGCTGTGGATTGTAAAGATAGGGTGGAGACTTTCATTGCTGAGAAGAAACAGAGAGATAAGGAAGATGACCACCAGGCATCCCAGGAAGCAGCGGGTCTCCACCCTTTGCAGCCTCCAAACTGCAAAAGCGAAAGAATTTTCTCAGATGAGAAAGCTTCAGAGCACCATGCTCCAGAATGGCATGGGAGGCCACATGAGGTTCCAGAATGGTGGCAACATAGAAAAGCTTTTCTTCACAATCAGGTAAACAGAGCCCAACAATCCAGGCACTGGACCCCTACAGCCAAGAGAAAGAAAAGCCTGGCTACTGCTCCAACTGGCAGCAGGCCTTGGTGGCATTCACAAGGTGCTGATTTTAGGTGCAAGGAAAATGCACAAATTCTGAGGGTAAGAAGGCTTCCACCTCAATTGCAAAGGGCCTGGGAGGCCAAGCAGTGTGTCCCTGAGAAGGCAATATGTAAAGATGTAAGTGTGAAGCCAAAGGCACAGTGGAAACCCCAGAAGTTTGAAAAAGCCAAGAATGTGGATCATCCAAGGAAAGCTGCAAAAACCAAGCAAAGAGGGTTTAAGAGAAAAGCTGCGGGAACTGAAATCCCTGGAAGTGCCGTGGGGTGGAATCATCCAAGCCTTTTGGAGCTTGCAACCAGATTGCTTCAAATGCTGGGCGTGGAACTCTAGGACTTAATGTTCACCCTGCTGGATGTTGGACTTGCTTTGTTCCCAATGCGTTATATTCCCCCATTTGTAACTTTTGGAATGGTAATGTTTATTTTGTGCCTTTGCATTTCAGAAATGTTTAACCTTGTTCACTTGTATAGTGGGTTACAGGTAAGAGTTTGCCATAGATATTGGAGGAGACTAGGAACTTGGACTTCTCAGCAACGCTGAAAATGTTAGGACTTTGGCAACTCTTGGAGATGGACTAAATGTCTTTTGTATAAAGGTAATACATGAGTCTCTGGGAACCAGGGGTGGAATGTCATGGTTTATGTTGGTGGCCCCCAGGCCTCATGTATTTGCATTGTACATTTGTGACTGGCTCATTGTCTAGTGCTTGGATTGGTGGTGTCAGTGCTACACCCTCCCAGGGGGTGGAGCCAGGATGTGATGTAATAGCAGGAAGAAGGTGTGTCTCTCTCTCTTGCTGGTTTTCTGCCTTCCTGTTTGCAGCCACCATGAACTGCAGCCCTGCCATGCCACCCTGCCTTGGAGCCAACTGAGTATGGACTGAAACCTCCAAAAACTGTAAGAAATAAACCTTTCCTTTCCCAACTTCAGGCATCAGGTATTTTGTCTCAGCAATGAATAAAAGTAACTAAGACAGTTGGTCATTGAAGAGATGCAAATTAGGAGAACAAGAAGTCAACAAGAAGTTAAGACCTCCTGTGAGCTGGGCCATGCACGGACTAACTAGGGGAGAGCCAGATGTCAGCCACTTAAGACACGTGAGTTGGTTGACAAGAAGAGCCAATATCCTCCCACCCCACCCCCATAAGCAACTGGCTGATAGAGAGAAACACAGGCTGTGATGATAGCTAATGAGGTAAAGCACAGCTTAATTCTTGTAGTATTTAATGTTTCACTGAGTTTGCAGGACTAAAGCTGGTAGTCTGATCATGTGTCATCAGAGATAACAATACACAATGAAGCATCTATGATGGGATCTCCTGAAGGTAGATCCTATTGTTAATTCCTTATTACCTTGCCTTGAAATCCTGTATAATTTTCATTATTTTATTTGGTTGGGTTTTATTCTCTTTTATCTTGTTTGATTTTGTTGTATCTGATGGCATGGATAGATATTTCAAAAATAACAAAATGTGAATTATGGTAGTCATGTTGGATTTACTATTATCTTGTTTTGAAATCCTATATTGCATTCATTGTTTTGTTTTTATTGGTTTTATTCTGTTTCTGTTTTGTTTGATTTTACTATGTCTGAAGGTGTGAGCAGCTATTTTAAAGACAACAGAGGCATTATGGTAACCATTGTTGATTCCCTGTAATCTTGTTTTGAAATCTTGTGTCGCTTACACCACCTTGTTTTGATTGGCTTTATTCTGTTTTATTGTGCTTGGTTTTATTCTCTCTAAATTAAAATTTTTCAAAAAAGAGATGTAAATTAAAACAACAGTAAGATTCCACCTCATTCCAGAAAAAATGACTATCATTATGAAATCAACCAATAACAAATGCTGAAGGCACTGTGGGAAAAAGGATCCCTTCTCCACTGTTGGTAGGTGTATAGACTGGTGCAACCACTGTAGAAATCAGTGTGGAGATTCCTCAAAACGAGAATTGGAGGTCCCATTTGACCTAGCTATTCACCTTCTGAGTATCTTCCCAGAAGAATTAAAAATATTGTACCACAATAATATATGTGTACCCATGTTTATAGCAACACAGTTTGTAATAGCTAGATCTTCAAAACCTAAATACCTATCAACCACAGAATGGATAAAAATGATATGGTCTTTTTATACAATGGAGTACTATTCAGCTATATTATAGAGAAGGATATATTGGAGACCTTTATAGGTAACTTGATGCAACTTGAGACTATACTCATAAGTGAAATAAATCAGACACACATGTACAAACACTGTATTGTCTCCCTTGTATGAAAAACTGAAATTGCAAATAAGATTGAGAGTGTACAACAGATACTGTAAAAAGAGAAGAAACTGTTAAAAAAAGGAGAAATTGGGATGGAGGAAAGGGAAAAAAAGGAAGGAAAAACAAAAAAAAATGCACATGCACAGAACATAGTTAAGGTAGTTATAATACTAATAGTTAAAATAGTTTTACTACTAATTTTTCTTAGTTCATTGAAAAGAAAGGCTTGTGCTAACATTGTTTGGACAATTAAATGCCTATAGCTTGAACCCTATGTAACTAATTTAAAGATTACAATATGCAATGCATTAACCCTTGTTACTTTTCTTTTATCTTGTTTAAAGTTTTATTTTTTTCTCTTTAAAATAAAAAAAAACTGTTGAAAAGACAGAGAAATAAAAAAAGGAAGGAAGGAAGGAAGGAAGGAAGGAAGGAAGGAAGGAAGGAAGGGAGGGAGGAAGGAAACCAGTTCAGTGACATGAAAATGAACTCTATCAGCCTATCAGTCATTAGAATATCAAATTCAGTTTATAGTATATACATTGTATGGTAGTAATTTTGTTACTTAGTAATAGTAAATATTTGTTATATACATGAATTTTATCAGTGCCCATACTTAAGATCCTTTTATGAGAAATCTGTGAAAGTAAAAGTTTCTATGTTCATTAGAAATATTGCAAGCAGAGCATGGTGGTCACACCTGTAATCCCAGCACTGAGGAGACTGCTGCACAAGGACCACCAGGGGTTTGAGGCCAGGCAGGGCTACATAGTGAGTTCATGGCCAGCAAAAAGAAAACGGGAGAATAAACTACTTTATCTGTAGAAATGCATACATGGTAATGTATATTTATTAAGTCCTAAGTTTATGGTATAAAAAATATAAATAAGTGGTGGTGAACATTTTTGAGGATTTATTCTTTCATGTTGCTTGGTGTATATGTTTATATCTTTCTGCAACATACTGCTGGTGTCCTTATAAAACTTTTGAAATAAAAAAAGAAAATTAAAAACTAAAAAAAAGAATTTAAATATGAGATGGTATATAGTTATATAAATACATGTTGCTATATATATGTGCATATGTATAATTTTCAGCTTATTGAAGTATACATTTTAAAATGACATATATTTGAGGTATAGGATGTGGTTTTTATGTATTATATATAATAAAATAATTACCATGCTTAAGAAAAATAATGTATATATCACCTCACAGCCATTTCGTGTGCATGGTGATAATATTTAAAATCTGCTCCCTGACTGTTTCAATTACACTGTAAATCAGTGTACCTTATACCCACCACTGACGACTTTCACTCCCAGAACATGTCCATCTGTTTCTCGCTGGGCTGTTTCATGACTTCATGATTACAGTGATGGGGAGGAGTTGATACAGGTACATAACACACCTTAATTCTGCCTTCGTCACTTCCCTGCCCCTTCCAATTTCTGGTTCCCTTACCATTTGCAAAAGTTCCATTCCCATTTTTGTCTCCAATTCTTTCTTTATTTCATCTGCTTTCCATTTCACCTCCCTCTATCTCGTGATCCCCTTCCCATTTGAAAGAGATCTTCCTACTTTCTACTATCTATCTTTTATTTTGTTCTTTATTAATCTTACAACTGCAGGTTTGTACCTATTGACCACTGCTCATTACCCAAGTCCAGTGCCTGGTAACCTCCTTTTACAATCCATTTCTATGAGTTCTGCTTTTTCTAGTTTCCAATGGGAGTACTATCCTGTGGTACTTTTTCCTCTGTGTGGCTTGTTTCACTCAGTAGAAAGCCTTCCAAGTCTACCTGTGTTGTTCCAAATGAAATAGGTAGATGGATAGATGAGTGATAGACAGATATAGATAGATAGCGTATCCTCCCTAGACAGGGTATGTATTTGTGTGTCTCTGTTCTTGTGAATAAAAGTACAGTGGACATGAGAATGTAAGTATCTTTGTTTCACTGATTTATTTTTGGGGTGCATACAAAAGTGATATTGTTGATCATACAGTAGTTCTGCTTTAATCTTGTGCATAAAGCGCTATACCATTTCCATAGTGACTAATAAATTAACATTCATAAGCAAGTCACAGAAGTTTTCCTTCACCACACCCTTTTCTGCAAGTGCTGTCTACTGCTGTTTTTGTAAGATCAATTCTAATGTGCGTGGGGTAATATTTCACTGTAGTTTTCACCTGTGACTTCACAAAACTTAGCTAGAATCACACACCTGTTAATATACTCGTGGACTTTGTATGTCTTCTTTGGAAAAATGTGCGTTCAAATTCTTTAGCCATTTTTAAATTAGGCTTCTTTTCTCCCTCCTGAGTTGTACAAGTTGCTTATATATTATAGATATTAGTTCCTTATTTTATGTGTAATATGAAAATAGTTTCTGGTATTCCACAGGGTTCCTTCTTATTTGTTGATTTTTATTTATTTTTTATTTATCTACACTGTGAAGAAACTACTAAGTAAGAAATTAATGTTGCCATTTTTATTACTTGTTTTCTAGATTATGAACCATTATATCTTTCCATTTTAATACTTTTTTTACTTTTTATTGATACATGTTTGCAATACAAAATGATTATAGTTCTTCTGGAAATTTGATGCATGATCATAGCACTTTAATTCTTTTTATTTCTCCTCCCTGCTTCCATCTCTTGGTCACTTACCCATTTGAGAAAGATCAGTCTCCCTACTTATTATTATCTATCTTTTCTTTTGCTTTTTATTTATAACTTGCAATTCTCAAGTAAGAGAAACCATGAATTTTTAAGCTTGTACATCTGAATTACTTCACTTAATGTTATAACCTAACACTGATTCCATTTTTCTACAAATGCCTCATATTTATCTTTATTTATGGCAGAGTAATACTCCATTATGTCTAAATATCACATTTTATTTACCCACCCATCTGTTAATGGACCCACAGGCTAGTTTCAAATTTAAGCATTATGAATTTTATGGCTATACACATGGATATGCATACACCACTGTGATATAATGTCTGTAACTCTTTTGAGAATATACATAGAAGAGAAATAGCTGAGTGAAACAGAATTTTTACCTTTAGTTTTCAGAGGCATCTTCATACGTATTTCCATAGTGGTTGTGCTAGTTTACATTCCCTCCCATGATGTAGAAAGGTTTCTTCTTCCCCACGGCCTTGCCAGCATTTGTTATGATTTGATTTCTTGATGATGGCCATTCCCTCTGGAATCAAATGCGATCTAGATGAAGTTTTAATTTGCATTTCTCTAACACCCAGAGATATTAAAGTTTTGTGTGTATTTATTGACTAACCTGAGAAGCATCTATTCATTCCAGTTGCCCATTTTTGATTAGTCATTTGGGGGATTATAAACTTTTTATTTCTTTAAATAAGCTAGGTATTAGTCCTCTGTCAAGCAATAGCTGGAAAAAACTTTCCCCTTCTGTAGATTGTCTCTTCACTCTGTTGGCTGTTTCCTTTGCAGTGCCTAAGTTTTGAATTTGACATACTCCCATCTGATAACTCTAGATGTCATTGTTTGTACAACTGCAATTTTGTTCAGAAAGTCTTTGTATATGCTTCTATCTTCAAGAGTTTCATCTATTTTATTTTCTAGCAGATTGTGTTTCTGTTTCAATACATAAATATTTGATGTATTTTGATTTTAGTTTAGTATGCAGTGAGAGATTGGATCTAGATTCAAGTTTTCACAGCACCATTTGATAGAAAGGCTATCCTTCCTCCAGCATATGTTTTGATCCCTTCGTCAAAGATCAGATGTTCACTGTCACTCCTATTATTTAATACAGTACACAAAACTTTGGCCAGAGCAATCAGGCAAAAGAAAAAAATAAAAAGGATACACATAGGAAGAAGTCAAACCATTCTTATTTGTAGATGGCATAATCTTTTATCTAGAAAATCAAAAAATTCTACCAAAAGAACTAATAAATTCAGCAAGGTAGCAGGACACAAAACACAAAAATCAATGTTGTTCATGTGTACCAACAATAAAACCACTAAAAATTTAGAAAAATAATAACATTCATAATAATGTCAAGAAAAGTTAAATATGAAGGAAATAACCTAACAAAGAAAGTGAAAGACATCAGAAAATGACTATAGGGTTTCACCGTTGTAGTTACATAAAATATCTTAACATAGATTTGCAAACTCGAACTGTGGGGGTCGAGAACAAGAAATCAACAAGAAACCAAAACCTCCTTGCAAGTTGCCACCATGTGCAGGCCACTTGGGGAGGACCAGACACCAGCCCTTTCCTGCACGTGGCTGGGAGACAAGAAGAGTCCAGAGTCCCTACCCACCCTCCACAAGCGACTGGCTGATCCAGAGAAACACGGGCTGAAATAATGGCTACTGAGGTAAAATCAACATAATGCTTACAGTGTTTAGCGTTTCACTGACTTTGCAGGCCTAAAGCCAGTGGTCTGATTATCTATTATTCCACGAATAACCACATGCAAACCAGTATCTAGGGGGCTCTACTTCTGAAAGTGATGGCCATTGTTAATTCCCTATTACCTTGCTTTGAAGTCCTGTATGATTTTCATTGTATTGTTTGGTTGGGTTTTATTGTTTTATCTTGTTTGACTTTATTATATCCAGTAGCATGGGCAGCTGTTTCAAAGATAACAAGATATACTATGGTAGCCATTTTGGATTTACTACTATCTTGTTTTGAACTCCTCTATTGAACTCATTGTTTTGCTTTTATTAGTTCTATTCTGTTCTATTTTGTTTGATTTTTACTATGTCTGAAGTTATGGGCAGCTATTTTGAAAACAACAAGAGGCATTATGGTAATCAATCTTGATTTCCTATTATTTTGTTTTCAAGTCTTTTATCACTTACACTGTTTTGTTTTGATTGGTTTTACTCTGTTTTATTTTGCTTGCTTTTGTTCTCCTTAAAATAAAAATTACAAAAAAAAATACTGCAAGTCTATTTTAAGGTAGTAAAAATGTAACATTGAAAAAAAACGTATTTTACACTTGTATTCACCCCCATACTGTATGTTTCTGATATCACTAGTTACACATTTTATATTTTCTATTCATTAACAAGTTATTGTAGCCATAGTTATTTTTAATACTTCTTATCTTACAATATTTCTCCTGGTGATCTACATATCTCTATTGCACTATGGGGGTATTCTGAACTTGACTATAATCTCCTTTTTACATTGGTTTTTGTATATTTATGTCTTCATATTATTAATTAGCAGCCTTTCATTGCAGGTGAAAGCACTCCCTTGACCATTTCTTTTAAGGCACTTCTAGAGGTGGTGAACTCCTTCAGCTTGTGTATTTGGAATGGCACTCTTCTTTATTTATGAAGTACAGCTTCTCCAGTTCAAATCCCCGTGCTTAGAACTTCTTTATTTCAGTGCCGTGAATGTATCTGCTCACTTTTTCTATACTTGAAAATTGCTGTTGAGAAATCCAATTTCTCATGAAAGTTTTCTTTTACAGTAGGAATGTGTTTTTCCTCCTTGTTTACAAAATGATCTCTTTACATTACACTCTTTCCAAGTTTGTCATATGCTTTGATGAAATCTTTTTAAGGTTGAACCTGAGGAGCTCTTTGGATTTTACAAACATGGATGTCAGATTTGGAAGTTTTAGCTATTATTTCTTTAAATCACTTTCTAGATTCTCTCTCTGCTTCTGTCTGTCTGTCTGTCCGTCTCTCTCTCTCTCTGTCTCTCTCTCTCTCTCTCTCTGTCCCTTTCTCTCTTCTTTCCACCCACCCTCCCTCACTTTTTCTGTTTATTTGGTTGATTAGTTTTTTGGGGTTTATGAGGTAGGTTCTAGCAAGCTAGTTCAGGCTGAGCTTGAACTCAGTCTATAATTCAGGCTGGGGTAACTCATGGCAACCTTCCTGCATCAGCCTCCTGAGTACTGGGATTACAGTTGTGTACCACCACCCCTGGTTTTCTTCTCCTAAAATACCCATAAACTCAAAAGTCAGCTCTCTTGATACTATCCCAAAAGTCCCAAACACTTTCTTTACTCTTTCCTATTCTTTTTTGTCTGTTTCTTTTCTCTTAGTTACTTTCTTGTTGCTGGGACAAAATACCCAACATTCACAAGTTAAAGAAGGAAAGGTTAACTTAGCTCACGGTTTGCAGAGGTTTCAGTCCGTATTATGCAGGCTCCAAGGCAGGCCAGCAAGCAGAGGAGGAGCAGTTCATGGCAGGCAGACAGGGAGAAGTAAGACTACCTTCTTCTTTCCCTAGTCCACAAACCTATTAGTTGGTGCCACCACCCATGCTGAGTGGGTCTTCTCTCTAGGACATCAATCATCGATACTCAGAACTATGTAAACCTGTTAGTGGACTAATCCAGCATCACACACATGACCCAGCACCACACATTCATTTCCTAGTCACTGCCCAAAGCCCCACATATAGTACATGACGCTTTGGAGGACATCTAGAGTTAAGCCATCACATTCTCTGACTAAGCCTTGTCGAATGACCTCATCTTCCAGTTCACGTAGTTTTTTTCTCCTGTACAATTAGGCCTGATGTTGACACTCTGTGTTTCATTTTTCATCCATTGTATTTTGTAGTTCCAGAATTTATGGTTTTCTTTTTTCTATCTCTTTTACACATATATTGTTTTTCTGAGTTGCAGTGTTTCAATTCCTTTGGTTTGAATTCTTTGTTAGCCAACTCACAGATCTGTCACTGGAACGAACGTTGTGTTCTTTGGACTACCTCCTGTTGTTCACTTTTCATGTTTGTTGTCTTGAGTTAGTGTCTGTGTGTTTATTTAGGGGAGCTCTCCTCCTTTAGGCTTCCTGGCTTTGCAATGCAGACACCTGCACCTATGCATGGATGTTAGGGGTGGGGACTCTGCTCTGGGGAGAGCAGTCCTCTGCCTTCTCTATGTGGCATCTCCAGCTGAGATCAGTGTTGGTGGAGACCACAGTGGGCTAAGAACTAAGGCTTGGGGCATCCCTTTGTTCCTGAGAGTGCTTGGTGCATTATTGGTGAAGACTTCTGGGTCCTCCAAGGCTTTATCCTCCCACAGGAAAGTGATGGTCAAGGGACTGGCTGTTGCCATCAGGTGTGGGCTATGGGCAAGCTCACCAGGGCCGTGGTGCCCAGCTTGATACCAGGTACCTGTGTGATGGGCACCGTGCTGGGTTATGAAGTGTGTGCTTCACGGCTGGACTGCAGTTCTGAGGTCTGGAGCAGCAGGGTACTGCCCTTCAGGCGTCAAGGTGTGCACTGCAGCCCTGATGTGCCTGGCCAGGTGCAGGCGACAGATCTGAGATTCAAACCCCGGGGGTCTTTCAAAGCGTCTGCTCCAGTACTGCCACCACTCAGTGATTATAAAATATTCTGAAAACTAAACTCTTATTCCTTTTCAGTTGGGAAGAAGAGATTTACTCATAAAAAAGCTCATAGCTTAGCATAACATGATTTCCAATTAAACCTACAGATTTGCACCCGTATATTGTATACTACAGCAGAGCTTGAATGTCATCTGTGAGTGAATACTTATTTATTTTTGTTTATCAGCCAATAGCTTCAAAGACAGCTTGCACTTTCTAATCAACATAACCTTAAGGAAAAAAACAGAAAGAAAGCCTACTTTATAATTACTGAACTCTAAATTCAGCTATAATTTGCATTTGCATTGTCATAATGCCTGTGAGAAATTTACCTCCCGGTTGTAGTCTTGGGAGATGAGAGACGGGAAATGGTAATGCAGCACTTTCCCTAGGACCTTGTTTGTGGTGAGATTTGTATCAGAAAGAAATATTAGAAAATGGAGAGACAAACTTACCTGAATAGATAGATAGATAGATATAGATAGATAGATAGATAGATAGATAGATGTATATATGTATATATATGTGTGTGTGTGTGTGTGTATCTGCAAATGAATATAAAAGAAGAATTTACCTAGTATGTAAATATTGAATTTAAAAAGAATATGATTTATGTGAGGGAACAGAATACTATATAAAAAGCCACTGATCTCAGGATTGGCTGTCAAGGGCACATTACTTCTGTTAGTCAAAAGGAATAAATAATAACTGTTTGAGGTGATGATTATGTTATGTAGCTTGGTTAACTGACTGCATACATCCATATATTGTGTTATCACTTTCAACATCAAAAATACATATTATGAAATTCATCAATCTCTATTATAGTAAATGTTGAGAAAAGAAAAGTAGTGCAGTCTGATCTTGAACTTTCACCTACTTATTAGGTGAGGTAATTGATAAATACCTGGAGCATGGGCTCTCTTAGCTGTGAGAGTGTGCTAAGGGCAGAGTGGAATACTCGTGATTCAGGGCTTGTGTGTGGTCAGTGGTAGAGCATGTACTTAACACACCCTGGGTTCAAGTCAATGCACACACACACTCACATACACCAACACATCTGTAATTCAATCACTGATAAAAAAGGTTACTAAAATACACATACCCTTGTATTTAGGTTAACCTCTCTGTAATAACATATTGCATGGCTTTACATTTGTCCCTGACCTGTTCAAAGATTTCATTAGACCCCATGAGCACAAAATACCATTAACCATAAGGCTCATACTGAGCAGCACTTCATGGTATATTTTTCTTTTTAATCCAACAGAAGTCAACACTCAGAAATAGAGAGAAGAAGAAGTGAGCCTACCACTAAGCAGTGTTTTTGCTGTCTCTTGCTGTGATTTCAAAGAGGTTTCTTTAGAAGCAGTTTTCTATCCCACTAGTTTTTAATAGAAGATGGAAAATTGTTTTACAATGTGAACTTTTAAACTTTCCTGTATATTCATACCAATTGCTTGCCCTACACTTGAACTCAAGAATTTCCTATATATTCACAGTGTTTTTGTACTCATGATTCCTAACAAAAATGAGAGCCACTTAACTGAATGAGATTGTGTTGTCCCATGGGCCCAGGAAAATGACCAGGCATGTAAGTGATTGCAATGCACAGGCTTTATAATGTATTTTTCAATTTTTGAACATTTTGAACAAAACTACTGAGCTCTTTTGGGTTAAGCTCTAGTCTTGCATGTGAGACATTTCAACTAGTAAAATAGTATCTTGTGCCGTTGTAGTCATAATTCCTGACTGCAGCTGGTAATTTCTTTCTTAACATTTTCAAAGCTGGTGATTATGTTCAATGCATGAAATTACTTCCTAATTATATCACTGGTATTGCATTAGGAATCTCAAAATGGTTATCACACAATAAAATTATTTTTATGGTACATCAATGTTTAATTCTTAAAAATGTCTTACAAGCTGTTAAAGAAATAAGAATAATAGAACAAATAAAAGGCATAAAAGGCTACATAATGAAGGAAATAAAGGGTGGAAGAAATTGAAAGACTTAGTTCAATGCTTAGTACCAAGTAGTAACAGAATCAAGAAAAAAATGAGGTCCTTAAGAGCTTTTCGTAGGCATCAAGTTTGGAAGGAAATATACACTAATAGTAGGCTAATGTTTAGAAAGGAGGCAATGGTGACTGACATGGCAACTTCATATTCCAACCTGGAAAAATTACAAAAATATTTGTTGCCTGCACTCATAAAAGAGTGAGCATGAAAGCTGTCCTAAATAGAGCGGGAGTCATGTGGAGAGGGAGTCTCTGAAGTCTGGGTTCCAGCTTGAAATTTCCTAATTAGAGAAACTGTTTACAGCACTTAACATTCCAGGAGTCAATTCCTCATTTGCAAAAGAGGGAAATAATAGAGGTAAATGGAGGGTGAACATAGATTGCCATGTAAAAATTGTGTTTTGCACAATTCTCACACCCAGTGAGAGTTCTAAACATCTTTTTATAAAATTTTATTTATTTAAAGAGGAAAAAAAGCAAAACAGAAAAAAAGGGAAGCAACAATACAGAATTCAAAAAAATAAATAAATAAACACTAAGAAATCACTAGTTTCACTAAGAAATCACTAAATTACATACTGTCATCTTAAAAACAGTTGTTCAAGTTACAAAATTAAAGCATACAAAGTGGACACTCAAACAGTGAGACTGCAAACAGTTCTGCTCAATGATCCAACAAAAACTTAGTAATATGGTCATCTGTCTTATACACTTAAACATACATGCAGTTATATCCTTTAGTGCACTTTCTTTTCGAGAGTTCTAAACATCTTAAGCATTACTTTGAGACAGGGATATGGAGGGGGCATTATAGAAAGGATGAGGTTTATGGGACAAGATTTTCAAGGTCACAAGGCAAGTTACCAGGAAAAAGCAGGTGGAAATGGTAGTCAGAGAGCAGGCTGCTGTACTGCAATCATTCTTCCGTAGCCTTTTAGAAGCTAGGCTGTATGCTTAAAAGCCTCAGTTTTAGATTTAATAATCGGCAGAGTCAGACATCAAAAGCAGGTATTTCTAACTGTGTAACATTCAGAAAATTGCTTTCCTTTTAAGGTAAAGCTTGTCAGCTTGTCAGCTATCTTGCTTTAAAAATAAATAAATAAAAATAAAACTGAGAAGGTTTCTGCTTTGCAGTTCAGTGTGTTAGGAATTTAGAAGTTACTGTAGCAGGCAACTGAGTTAGTCAAAAATATTATAGGCAGTGAGACAGACCTAGGTTCTCAATAGAACCAGTGCTGACACCTGGAACCTGCTGGGGAAGCTGATGCCTCCTGCTGTAGACCAGGCCTCAAGACAAAAGACCATACAAATGTGCCCATGTCCTGAGGATTGTTACCCTAAATAGTTCCCATCCCCCTAGTAAAGAGTCACTGCTCTGTAAGAATGCCCACTTGCTATGTAACTTGCTTTCCCATTTGTTCCTAATGTAATCAATTTTACTTGAACTATTGATCTTATTGGCTAACTACAGTAATGTCCCACCTTATGCCCATCTGCCTTGTGAGTTCCCAGTCTTCCCCTACCTTGAATCCATGGTTTTACTCTATAAAAGTCCCTAAAAAAGACAGAGTCCTGGGCAACCCTCTCGGGACCCCTTCTGTCTCTCTCAAGACAGAAGCTTTCTCTCAATAAAAATATTCTACTTTTCACCTCTGTGGTTCCTAAAATTCATTCTTTGATTTTAGAGAACACGAACTCGGACATAGTAGGTCGGGAGTTTCTTTCTCCTATAACATTACCAGTCTTCATAAGAAAAAAAAAGGGGGGGGGGAACTACTCTTATTAACTCTATAAGAAAAATGAAGTCATAGAGAAAACAATAAATCCCTAAGATTAGTGAAATACAAACAATCACAGTTAACTGGAGCAGAAATCTCAGTGGGAACCATAGCCAGGGTAGGAAAATCTAAGCGGTAACTGATGAATTGCTGGAGGCTCAGTGTGGATGTCTGAGAAAACTCCAGCAGGACACAATCATGGGCCTGGACCACTTCTCTGAGTCTCTATCCAGGAGTTTTGTGTGATATTCATAATGAATAATGAATAATTCATAATGAATAGAGAGAAAGCTGCCCATGCCAGCTTTCATTTTGAACTGTGACAGTGCATCTTTCCTTCTTAAGACTTACTTACACTCAGGAGAAATCCTTTCACCAGAGCCTAAACTTTTGAGGTTTTATCAGAGCCAAACCTATCTGGCAGAGGAAAATGCCAACCTTCATCATTCCTCAGCCACCCAGACCCACCTAAGAAGGGGAGGGTAGAGACTTAGAAGCTCTGATGAGCATTTATGGAGGGAAAGAGGGCACTAACACTAAGGCCCAGCAACAGAGATAGAGGTGAATCCTTCCACAGCCACATTGTTATCAGCCTGTTTCCATTGGTTTCTTTAACTCAGCATACCATGTCTGTGTTTCAATACAAACTTACAAGGGATGCCATCAGACAAGCTTCATCAGACCAGCAAGATACCAGAAGTAGAACAAGACAGTTGTTTCATGGAAGCTGGACATTTTGTTCTTAAATTTCAGTTTCCCAAAGTTTTGTTCTCCTCATCATTCCCCTTCTCTGATGCCCTATGCATTTCTATAGGGCATCACCATCTCCTAGGAGACTATATAGTTGCAGAGGTCATGATCTAGGCAGTTGCTCTCCTAGTAACTGTGGTCTGTGTCTATGAATCCAATTAGAATACCCAGGACTCAGTGGTCCCACAAAGGGCAGGATCCATGGTTTCCATTGGCCTGGGACCCAATTCCAGCCCTCTCTTAGTTCTTCTTTTCACAGGATACTGTCACTTAATGCCCTGACCTTGGTGGCAACCACTCCTGTTATACAATAACAGCATTCTTCTGCTAGGAAGATGCATGTACCACCCTTCTCTGTGGTAAGAAGGTCTAGGGAATACCTGTTTTGTAGGGTTACAGCTACCAATGAATTAATGTGGTTTTGGAGGGAGAATGGTGAGTCAGCCTCTCAGTCTATGTCATCATTTAGTCCCTGGAACAGTCAATTGTGTAATGCTACCAATATCCAAGTTTCTCCTAAACTGGCCCCAACTGTGGCAGCTATTCCTGAGCCAATTAAAACCAAGGCTAACAAAGCTTTCGCTACATGAGTTGCTGCCAGGGGCAGGGCTAACTCCATTTCACAGTCTGTAGAGATGGAAATTTCAGGAGTGAGGAAAACTGGAATACATGTGTCCACCCAGCGTAACTGCACACAGCAAAAACATGACTCCATATAAGCAGAATACCCTGGGGTCAATGGGGAGCTACACTGGGTCCCATTTTTTGACAGCATCTAATTATGGGAGCAGACTGATAGGGTATGGATCCTAGGGGCCCATTCTTTGGAGTAGTCTGGGGAACAAGACTTTTAAGTGGAAGGAGTCTGGGACCTTTAAATGCATGTAGTCTTGGGCTAGTCTGAGGACTAAGACCTTTAAGTGGAAGTAGATTGGATCAGTAGATGGTTGAGCAGAAGCAGATACCAGTTAAACACCCTACCCACAAGAAGATTAGGGCCAGCAGACACCTTCCACCTCCTGTTGAATTGAATGGGGTTATAGAAAAAAAGCAAGGTTACAAACCCAAGGGTTGCTAAGAGCCAAGGTGGCAATTCATTATAATCACCCTTAACTGCAGATATTCTCCCATGAAGGGTGTCCTCCAGCTTCTGCCATGTGTGTACTAGTCAGTCTCCGGTGTAAACTAGAACAGGACTACTATCTCTCAGCAGTCTCCTTGGGGTCATGTTGAGTCCACCTGGTCTCCACCAGGGTTAAATTTTCAGGGAGTTTTGCAGGTCAGGATGAGTAGTCTAGGTGGCTGGGGAGTCTTTGGGGTAAGCATTTTTCAGCCTTGAATGGTATACCCAACGGACAACACCTGCAATTCTAACAGCAGTCAGGGTGACAAGCACAACAGTGTGAGGGTTCCTGAAAGGGTTCCTTTTTCCAATATTTGACCCAGATGGAATCCCCTGGCAGGAATGAGGGTGTTCAGGGTTGCCTGAAGTAATTGAGATTCTCTCAGGAACAAACTTATTGATGTAAGAGAACACTCTTCTTAGGGCCTGTAATTCAGTGGTCAGATTTGATTTTTTTAGCTGTCTGACATCTCCTGAAGGCTCTAATTAGGGAAAGGGGCCTCTCAGACTGAATTTCATAATGAAAGTGGCTGTAAAAATGGCAAAGGACACCATATCAACCAAGGGTAGATGAGTTTCCTGACAGAACTTGGCTAGAGTGCTTTTTTTTTTAATTTTAAAGAGAATAAAACAAAACAAAGCAAACCAAAATAAAAAAGAACAAAGCAGAGCAGAGCAAAACAATGCAAATAACACAGGATTTCAGAAAAAAGACAGCAGAAAATCAACAGTGGCTATCATAATGTCTGTTTTCTTCAAAATAGCTGCCCATACCTTGACACACAATATGTTAATGCACATAAAAATACTATAAAAACAATCAAAACACAAGAGTGAGAGCCTTAAGGGCTTTCAAGACCAGACACTATGAAATCAATAATGGCTACCATAATGTCTCTTGTTTTCTTCAAAATAACTGTCCATAACTTCATGTATATTAGAATTAAATAATTGAAAACAGACTAAAACCAATCAAAACCAAGAATAAAAGCATTATTGACTTTTGAATCAAAAATGATAAGAAATCACCAATGGCTACCATGGTGTCTCATTTTCTTCCGTGTAGTTATTCATACTATCACACAGACAATTCATGTGCTTTACTCTCACTGAACTCTAACGTCTTTAGGCCTTGTGGAGCTTTTATATCTGCTCTTCAGCAGATCTTACAGAGTCCATGCTGTTTCTGCCACAAACTCCAGTCCATTGCCACTCCCAAGAGTGAGGGGCACCCCATACCAGGGAATTATTTCTTGCTGCAAGATTGTGGCTACTTCTCAGGATTTTTCTACCCATGTAGGTGTGGCTTCTGCCCAGTATGAGTACATACAAATGAGGACCAGCAATATTTGTAGCTGTAGTATGGCTTTATGTCTGTGAAGTTGACTTCCAAGTCGTCAAAGGGAAAAGTGCCAATGTGTTGTACCCCTGAGTAGGCTTTGGCCATTGGAGGGGTTTGGTTCAGGCACAGGCATGGCATCAGTTGCTTATAGTGACCCAGAGAAATGACAGCTGGGGGATGCAGAAATATTAGCCCAAAGGAGTCCTTAAAGTCCTAGGTCCCTTTACCATTAGTCTTACTTCTTTTTGCTCATTAGCAGGGGACCATGTATATACTGGAGCAGAACAGGGGCCCATCTCTCCCATTCAGATTCGGTTCCCACAGGATCCCACACGATCTCAGACTCCAGTTGATATCTGTTACTCTTCTCATGGGAAGAGGGGCTTTGGTGATGGCATTCTTACACTTTGGGCACTCATTCTTACAGGGTCTTCTCCTTCGATGCATTAGGCACATTGATCCAAACACAAGAGTGTCTGTCTTTATTTTCTCCCCTTTGTGCTGTGGCCCTGGCCTCTGGATGGGATCATTTCCACGTCACAGTGCCGAGAAAGGAAGCCTTCTGTTTTAAATGTTTGTCAGCTTCTTTCTGAGCTTCTCAATCACAAATGACAAAGACCGTGCTGGCCACTTCCAGGAGATGGGTAGCATTCATCCCAGTGAAGCTCCCAAGCTTCCAGAGTTTCCTGAAGATATCAGAAGCTGATTGAGCCACAGATGCAGTGCTCACCATGTACTGGTTTTGGGGGACCTCAGGGTCAAAAGGGGTGAAGATACAGAACACCTTGCACAGCCATTCATAAAAGTTTCTAGGTGATTCCTCTGATTTCTATGCTACTGAGGTGGCCTTTGATATGCTGGAGGGATTCTTGGCCCCTCTCTCAGATTCCCCTGAGCATTGCCTCCCAGAATCATAGGATGGCAGCTTCTTCTCTTTTCTAAATTGTAGTCCCACTCTAACTAACTTTCAGGGACTGCTTTCTTTGCCCAATCTCTAGGATCTAACACCCTGGCTAGGGCTTGATCTTGGAGCCATTGTCTTGCTTCTGTGAGAGTACTGGGCCTCTCCTCAGTATTGAAGAGTATTAAGAGTAACAACTGTAGGCAGTCAACCCAGGCAGTTGGTGGGTCTGAAAAATGGGTCCTCTGAGGTCAGTGATGGCCTAGGGCTTCTCTGAGTAGGTTGGCGCTTGCAGGTCAGAAGGTCTGTGGTGCTGAAGGGTTAACAGTAGAAATGACCCACCAGTTTGCCCAGTTCCCTCATCACCTACATGTGCAGGTTGCCAGCCCTCACAGAGGGCTATCAGGAGGGTTGGCAACTATGCAGCTGAAGTGGAAGGTCCAGTGGAGATGGACAGTCTGGGAGTGGCTGGAACTCTTCTTTACTCCCTGGTAATTGGCTTCTTCTGGCCCCTCAAGGTTTGGTTTGGGCTCTGGGCAACAAAGACCCTACTCTGCCCCTTTTTGCCTTCACAGAATCCTACCCAGGGTGGGAAGATTAGTGTAATCTCTAGTCATGAGTCTATGTATGAGAACTGGTCAGGGTGGCTGGGGGGTCCTTATACCAGGCTTCCCTGTAACCACTCTCCAAACAGCTCAGGATATATTAGGATCAAGAGTCCTCTCTAGTGACCATCTGACCTCAAACTGAAGCCAGTCTCCCTCCCAAAAGGGTGGGATTTGGGCAGGTTTCATTTTTATTTCATAGTTGCCACTAATCCCTTTTTGAAATTTTGATCATACCGTCTAAGACAGTCGATTTGGACTGTGTGGTTCCTAACCCTAAAATGTTCCTCCTGTGTATGGTGCCACAACAGACAAAGGAAGGGAGTTCCCAAGGAGAACACTCAGATGCCTGCCTGGCCATGTCTCTCAAAAGGACTTAGATGCATCTAGCCTAAGGTTCACCCACATAAACCCAGACCCAGTCATTTCTTTATGACAGAGGAGGAGTCACCATTTTGCCATATGATGTCACTGTGGAAATGCAGGTTAGAGCCCACTCGTCAGATTCCTTAGCTTGAGCAGTGGACCAACAAATATGTGCATATTCACTCACACAGTCATTCAGAGGTTCTAACAACCCTCCCTACTTACAGGAGATCCCTGATTGAAGTCTCTAGTCTCAGATTTTGTGAGGTGATCGGTCTCTCCTTCTATCTGTGGACAGACCTGACTTGGGACAGGCCTCAGGCCTTACCTTAACCAGAAGATCTGATGAGGCACTGGTCCTCCTCTCCTAGTCCAGTCAGGAGGGTCTGGAGCACCTGTTGACTGTCCTTTCCCAGTGAAGAAAGTCCTGCCAAGGACATGGGAGTCACATCATCTCGTTCTCCCAGGGAGGGCATCCAGCAGCCACTCTCCTGATGCTGAGCCAGTGCTTCAAGGGGCCAGCTCAGTTGGCTTCCCTATTAGGGAACCAGATTTAGATTTACCAGGGGCGAAGAAATTGAGCAGTACTCAGAGAGGTGGAGGGAAACAAACTTTGTTAAACTGGTGGGCTCAGAGGAGCTGTGTACTCCAAAGTCCGAGCCCCGAGCCTTTGCTGAGGCTGTCTTACACAAGTTTTAGGTGAGATCATGCAGACTGAGTTTTAGAGGCAGAATGGGGCATGGTAAAGCACAGGGGATTTCAGGAAGGCTATACAAGTAAGATTCCAGAAGCAGAATGAGACAGCAGTTTTGGGTGAGCTGGCCATTTTGGTCTTAAGTTTCAGTTTCCCAAAGTTGTGCTTTCCTCAACATTTTGAGGTGACAATATGTCAGTATAAAATGTAAGCTAAACATTATAAATGATACCCTTGTCAAAGCATAACATGTCCCCTTATTATATATAATTTATATCTTCTATAAATCAGTTTAAACAACAAAAACAATATCTGACAATAGTTAGACAATTATGAAAGCTGTCACATACATGTAATAAGAATATCAGAAGAAACAAAGAGAAAAAAATCAGAAGATTATTTGAAACAATATTAGCTGAGCATTTCCCTCAATTAATCTCATACATCCAATTATAGTTCCAGCAAGGTCAAAGAACACAAAGCAGAATAAATACCAAAAAATACAAAAATAAAAAATAAAATGAAATCACACTGTGGCACATCGGTTCAAGCAGCAGAAAGTCAAAGACTTTCTAAAAGCCAGAGTAAAATACACCTTAACTATGCAGGATCAAAGACTTCTGAGTTTTCCTGAGAAATCATGGAAATAAAAATAGAATGAAATGAAATATTATTTTAAAAAATCCCATGAATCTAGACTTCCATATCCCACAACATTATTCTTTAAAGTAAAAGATAAATACTTTTAAAAACAAACAAAATTAGAGAAATTTGTTGTTAGAAAATATTTTTAAAATAGTTGGATTACTTATGAAATAGTTCTATTGCAAATCCTAGGGTAACCAGTAAAAAAAGAAAAAAATGATATATGTATCAGCATCTGGGTCATTTTTTTCTCTACCACATTACCTTTCTTCTACACTATATTTCAAATTGTGTCTATTAAACAGAAATTTTTTTATTAAATATGAGTACCCTACCTCACTTCTATTAAGTTAGTAAGCTGTAAGTTGAAATCCTTGGAAATAAAGTATTAAACTTAAAATGATAATTTGTAAAGCATAAAGAATATTATGCTACACAGTAAAATCTTTAAATTATTGAGAAGTGGCATAAACAATTAATGTATTTTGTATTCCTGGAGACATAGCAGACATAAAAGATATTTGGGATTACAATAAAAATAGGAAATTATTTTTTCTAGATTCTGACTTTGTGTCTTCTATGTTATTGTGGATTTTGTTTCTGTTTTCCTCATGCATTGTTTTGGGAGATACAGGGCAGCTTTCTTCAAACCAAAAATGGAAGGATAAGTGGTTGTGGTCAAAAGGAGAAATGTTAGTTGAGTCCTGATACTGTAGTGCTTTGCTCTCGGAAAAAATACATATAGTAAAAAGAAAAATCAATATTAGCAGTAACAAGAGAATTGTCATCAATTTTTATTATGCACTTAACAATTTTACCAATACTTACGGGCTGATAGAAACGTGAATGTCTAATATGAAGAAATTATACAAGTAAAAGTAACAATGTAGTCTGTGAGACTCTGACCGTATGAATGTAATTATTTGTATTCCAAAATAAGCAAAAATGGATGCAGTAGTTGAAGATAGCTGTATTTGTCAAGGTTTTACTAGAGAAAACAGATATAATATGAGATATACAAATGTATAAGAAATTAAAACATTGACTTACAATGGTCAGCCACAGAGTCAGATGAGGAAGTGTGCAAAGGGTGTCTGCATGCCGAAGACTGAAGGACTCAATCCAAGGCCCAGAGCTCACCCCAGTGTCCCACGCAAGTCCCCACCAGCAGGCCAATGGGTCTGCGACAAAGGGCTGAAAGATCCAAACCAGAAGCCAAGAGTCTGCACTGCAAAACAGGAGAGGACATCCGAGCCGAAGGAGGGTGTAGAATTGCTAAGCCAACTTAGTTACACTTCTAAATGTCTCAAGTTGATACAACCAATCAACCACTGCAATAGCTTAGTATAATTTTTATAATTTATGCTGTAGTACCATGCACTGTGTTATATTTATGTGCATTTTTTATTACATGTAGATCTTTAAGATAGTGGTAATTATTATTCATGATAATTTATTAATTAAAATAGCGAGTAATTATATTCACTATCACTAGTACAATATATAGTATTTAAATTATGCCATGAGGTTTGGACTTTATTGTAAAATATTAGAATAATATAGATTATTATAATTTTTGAATCTTTGAAAATTACTGCCTAGATTTATTATTCCTAATGATGAATGTTTCTTTTGGTAAAGAGCTAGATGAGCTTATAATCTTCTAATAATCCTTTTAATCACAGAATTTAACACAATTAGAAACACAAATGAAGCAATATAATATTCTACAAATAAATCAAAATATATATTAATAATTACAGCATATTAGTCATCTTTTGTGAATTTAACTGTATACTTGTATGATGTTCTTTCTGATGAAAGTAAAAAATGACTCAATAAAAGCATTTCACTTTCCTAATTTCTAAATTTTAGTAGAGTAAATCAGATCTATTTCTAATGTAAAGGAGGAGTTGCATACAGTGTTATGTTTCTTCTAGTCCTGTGAGTGGATAATGTGTGACTAGCTGCACTGGCAGTTCTGTCTGTGTGTTAGCAGTGAGCTTCTGATTTTAGACGACAGAGGCCATTCATACAAAACAGAAGGGATTATAATGCATGACGTAGACAAAACAGCTCTGTCCCTACTGAGTGAATGGCATCCATGTAGCGCAGTTGCATTGTTCTTGAAGTGAATGTATTAGTCCCTTTCATGCTTTCTTAAACACAAAGTCATCTACAGTGCTTTCCTGGATAAAACTTCAGGGAGTCACAGTTACTATTTTCTCCTGGTTCTGATTCAGGCTATAGAAGTATATTGGCTGAAAGCATTACATTAATTCATAATTTTGACATAAGACATTTCAAACTCACTTGTGTGGTTTTGAAAGTTTTACTTCTCAATGTAATTTTGAAATGGAAAAATCCTCTTTCTGGGTTAGCTTATTGGATGTTTTCATGACCCAGAACCAATTTTACTTTGTTAATCACATACAAGTTAATGTAATTTGATCATCTTATAAGATCTTTTAAGACTTTTTAATTTATGAAGTTTGTTTCATATGCCTATTTTGTAATTAGAAGCAACTAATTGAATACTATATATGATATTTTGTAAGATATTTATAGCATGTTTTCCAAGCCAGGGATTTAGCTCAGGGGCATAAGTGCTTACCTGGCAAGCAAGAGGTTGTGAGTTCGATCCTGGTACCAAAAAAATAAAAATAAAACATGTTTCCCTAAAAACACAGTTGTTTTTTCTCTTACAATTTGAAGAAAAACAAACTTGGAGTGTGTTCAAATAACGGTGCCTGAAGAGGCTTCAGAAGCAGCAGGAAAACACTCTGCCTAACCCCCATTAGTCTCATTTTCCATACTTAGAGCAGCTCTGTTTTTCAGCATACCAACTACTCATGATGATAATGAAAATTAATATAGTTAGAAACCAATTCAATAGTAAACACTGATTGTTCAGAATGGTTGTTTCCTGTCCTGATCCTCATAAAACTTACCAGCTCTGAAAAAGGCTCAAGGAATGTGTGAACTGGGCAGCGGGCAGGTGCGCCTGAATAATGCAGTGCACGCTCTGCTGCTTAGCGTGCAGCGGTCATTTCTCAGCAAATCCAGTTTCTCTTCTATTGCAGCAGATGAGTTCACCATTTCTCAGAATAAGCAAGACCTGGACATGGATCCAAATAATTCCATTCACATATGAACCCATATGTAAAGACTATTCTTCCTCCACAAGTTTTCCTGTGGATTTAGCAATAAAGTGAAAAAAACATAACCACAAGAAAAATGCTACGACCTCATCTCTATAGTCTTTCTATAACCTATAGAATATTATCTATATTTAACTAAATGTTTTTCTATTTTTTAAAAGACTATTATTGCTATTATTGTTTTTTAAACTACAACAAATGTTTTCCCAGAAGCTAGAAAGTACAGAGGGAGGATATAGATGGTTAACAGATACTGGAATATAGGTAGAAAGGGAAAGTTAGAAAATATACAGAAAGGCTGAATACTAAAGGTGATAATATGTTTATTACTCTGATTTGAAAGCTACACACGACATACATTTATTGAATTATTACATCATACTCCAAAATTGTGTACAATCATGTGTCCATTAAAAGTAAAACTCGCATTAGAAAAAGCCACCACAAATAGTAACTTTAACCATGTAAACATTTGTTTAAGGACACTTCTTAGAAAGTGCAGAATGGAGACTGTAACCCAGGTGGGTGAAAGGGTGAATGTAACACAGTTTCTCAGAGAATGTGTAGAAGAGGAGTGGAGAGAACATGCTTGGGGCTCTTCCTTGCTGGTCTTACATCTCCCAGGGGGCTCAATGCTCCTGGGAATGAGAAGTCAGAAAGGATGTCTAAGGGAGCACGATAATCTAGGATTCATGAAGAAAGCCGGCACACCAGAAGAAGAAAATTCTAACTTGAAGTTTACTTTGATGATACTGGAATCTAACCTCCACGAAAGGGAAGAGTTTATCTGGTTTTCCATTTTTATAGTCACTGACCAGAAACTAAATATTTGTTGAGTAAACAGAGTGAGTCCCAGCAAGATGGTAAAAATAACATAAAGAAATAATGTATAAACTCATTGTCTGCAATAGAATCAACAGATATATAACGTCTAAACAGTCCACAAGGTAGGCACTAAGCACTCTGTTTGTAACTGGTCTCGTTCTTTGTAATCTTAAACATTTTCCTCTGCCAGAATGCCATCCAAATTCCACACCCGAACATCCTCCCATGTAGCACTAGCTACAGTGCATTTTAACTTGATTGGTGTATTGTTTTTTCCTTATAATAGTATTAAAAAGTGATATGTGTTCAGTTATATATCTGCAAAACATTCTGCTACTTCTAATAAAATTCTGAATCTGCAATGAAGTATTCTAGTCACATAATAGTGAATGCAAGCTTTCTCCTCAACTGATATTTCCCAAATGTCTTCTTAAAATTAACTTAGAACCTCCAGTTTGACTAATTGAAGCCAATGTGGCTTCCTTTCACACAATTACAGGTTCAATACATCATCAATCATATTCAATATTTGGAACAACAATTGTAGCATAAGACAGAAAATAATTGATGGTGTAAAAGTGCTGTGGATGCAACGCTATGGGAAGTTCAAATGTTATTCAAGTCTTCAATTAAGGAGGATTTCTTTACCCAGGGTTTGGGGAAAGGACATGTCAGACAGAAGAATGTGAGCACAAGCAGAAAACCAAGGAAACTGTGACTCATTCTTACCAGCGGAAGTGTACATGTGGGAGCGCTGGGTTTACTTGATAATTATCCTGCAGCCTCTGAAGACTTCTGACCAAAGGTCTTAGAAGATTACAATTGGGTAAAATGAATGTGACAGGAATGACAGCTAATAGGCACCGTAGGAAAGGAGGCCGGTTATGCAGAGGCTGTTCCAGACCTGAGTTGCAATGTAATAAGAACTTGAAGAGTAGGGGTAGCAGAAATACAAATGCAAGGTTTTATCTAAGGATGAGGTGTCAGGAACCAGCAAGGAGCTTGAGAAGAGATGGGTGGATAATGATGCCGAGTTTCTAAGCCTGGAAGAGTAGGTGTGATGAATAAGACGCTGGAGGAGGAGCAGGTGCAGAAAAGACACAGATTGCGTGACCTGGACACAGATGGTGGTGGCAGAAACAGTCCACAGCAAAGCCACAGTCAGGGAAGGAGACAGCCCAAGTCCAGCAAGGACTGTGGAAGGCAGGAGAGAGAAAGTTTTAACAAAAAGAAATGTTCGGTGCTAGAGAGACTTTTAAGCACATGACCACGAATGCAAATTTTGCTAACAAGCCCTTACATTTTTAGCGAAAAAAAGCTAATACAATCAAAGGCAGAACCAGGTAAGTAAATTTCACAGAGTTAAAAATTGTATATAGAAAGCCAAGAAGTTATAAAGAATGCCACCATAACTTACATCTAAATTTGCAAAAATATATTATCTGTGTCTGACTTTAAAAAGCAACCTTATTAAGTTACAGGCATCAACAAGATGTTAAAAAAAATAAGCTCTCACACATTAGGAAATGAGGCTATAAATAAAATAAGATCTCAGATTTAAATACAATATTTAACATGAAATGTTCTTGAAATAAAAAGGGGTTAGCATTTGGAAAAGAAAGAAGATTTTAGAGACATGATTTTGTAGAAACTGTTTTCATAGAAAACTGGCATGTGATTTTCATTCCTCACCCTCTTCCATAAACCATAGGTGCCTCTCAATGCATTTAGGGGTTTTTGACAACAGATGTGGAAAATAACACCATGTTCTGACAGAGCACAAACACACACAAACATTAGGTGCTGCAGTAGCCTCTGGAGCTGGTGTCCATGTGGGGGAGGGGGGGTGGTGTGTACCTGAGTGTAAGGGGATAGGTAGGGAGAGAAACTGGGAATTAAAGACAAGGGGAGAAGGGGAGGGAGAGATAAAACAGATGAAGACCTGATGTGTAGAAGTTGCCTTGGGAGACGATGGCCTGGACAGGTTTCTAGGTTCTTGTGTCCTACAAGGAACTGGACATGGCACAGGACAGAAAGGCGAATCAGAGAAGGTTACTGAGGTTCCATTAGGTGATGGCATGCTCAGTGAGTGGGCTCATACCAGCGGAGGGGAAATGCGGTGAGCGCTGAATGTGTTGGTGTAGGGCTGAGTTTAGGGCATCACCCAGTGGGTCTTCAGAGCATGATTGACAAGGTGATTGACAGGGTGTTGCGTCCTGTCAGCTGAGTCTACTGCACATGTCCTTTCCCATAAGGCACTCTTACAATTGCATGCATGAGATACAGTGCATATCTATGAATTTTAGCAAGTCACCAGTGAAGACACCTTACTAGAGGTCACGCCTAAGAATCTGGCAAGCATACATTTTGGTTTGGAATTTTTGACTCTTCAAAGGCTGGCTGGGGTGGGCCATTCTGTTTTATTTCTGCTCCAGTAGTAGACCTTAGCACAAAGGTCAGGGGCTTGGGCTGGGCATTGCCTAGGTCCAAGTGAGTACAATGGAGTGGGTCCATAGCTCCAAGTGTATCATCTGTACTCTATGTGCACCAGTTTCCCACATTGAGGGTATTTATTACGGCAAACACATACCAAAAAAAAAACCTCCAAAAATAAATAAATACACCCACACATACAGCAGGGCAGGAAATGATAAAGGAACATCGGAGTCTTCACACCCCAAAAAAAACGACCCTTGGACTGGCATCCTTTCATCACATTCCACGGAGGGTGACTGCAGTCTGGTGACTGAGATGGCCTTAGGCCCTGCCCACCCGCATGCTAGGCAGGCTTCTTCAGGACTCCAGGTTCCTGACCTCCTTTTCATAGATGGTTTACTGTAGAAAACTTTCAATTGTAAATGCTTTCTCTCCCTTCCTGAATATGTAAATCTTAAAAAAAAAAATTGCTGGTTTTACAACCCAGAAGTGTCTTTCTGTGGACCTGTGCTATCCTTTTGAAATGCAGACATTAAAGCAGATAGCCCCTCTGTGGGAGAGTCAGGCTCTACACTGAGGTGATATCTTGTTCTAAATTGTAAAGCTGCCCATTTTCTCTGAAGATAGGAGAAAGTTTACTTTTCTCTAAATCCGATTAGCAAACATAGATGACCTGTATTTGTCCCTCATACTCCCTACTTTCAAAAATTCTTCCTTGTTTTATTTCCAAAAAGTTGAGCTCAAACTGATATAGGGGAATGAAACTCCCGACCTTCTATGTCCAGTACGGGTTCGTGCTCTCTAAAATCGAAGAATGAAATTTAGAAACAACAGAGGTTAAGAGCAGAATATATTTATTGGGAGAAAGGAAGCTTCTGTCTGAGAGACAGACAGGAGTTCCGAGCGGGTTGCCAGGGACTCCGTCTTTTCCAGAGACTTTTATAGAGTAAAAATCATGGGATGAGATGGTTCAAGGTGGGGAAAACTGGAACTCACAAGGCAGACAGGCATGAGGTGGGACAGAACTATGGTCAACCAGTAAGATTAATTGTTCAGGTAAAACTGACCAAAGTGGGGACAAATGGGGAAGTGAGTCACTTAACAAGTGGGCATGCTTAAAGAACAGTAGGGGGTTGGGATGGAGACTCTTTCCCGTAGGGGGTTGGGATGGAGACTCCTGGCTCCTTGGAGAAATAAAGACCTATTTAGAGTATCAGTTCTTAGGATGTGGGTATATTTGTTTGATCTTTTGTCTTGAGGTCAGACATGGAGGTTTCAGTATCCTCCAAGGTTGCAAGGTATCTGGTCTTTTGCACTGGCTCCTTTGAAGGCCCAGTCTTGTCTGACTACCTATGATATTTCTAACTCAGTTCCCTGTGACACTTCCTCCTTAAGCCAAGCTAGAAGTGTTAGAAATAGTAGCTTCTCCCCACTCTCTACCACTGGAAGGGGCACACTTCAAAGGTCAGGTCACCTCCAGGCCTTGACTTGGTGGAGCAGGGCAGCAAAAGTCCATCTTGAAGAGAAGATATTAGTGTTAGCAGGTTTCTTGAGTGGATTCTAGTTTCCAAGTTATTCCATGACTTAGAGAAAAGGTAGGACTCTAGAGATGCCCACGTTTTCATTTTGTGGCTAATAAATGATCACTCATGAGAAATTTCTCCCATTCTAACAAAAATAAGAACTAAAATTTCATTTCTAATGTTCCTTAAACATGTTGCATGTACCAATTATATACTTAACAAGAAAATAAAATGCTTTTGAATTTCATGTACTTCAAGATTTTGTGAGACTAGTTATTTAGATATTAATCCTAAAAGAATAACTCTAAAACTATATCCTTGCATATTATATCACTTAAAAAATATATGAATTTTAATGAATATGAATAAAAATCCTCTGACAATTTTCTAATGTTTATGCATCACAGATTTTTTGTCACTTTTTGACACTAAATTAGAATTACAACAAATAAAATTCCTTGTTTTTTGTATAAATTAATGGTTTTCAAGCATCCAGTCATATGTGACCTAGACTATTTTAGGTATCTGAAGAAAACTGTGATTTCATATATGCAAGTATGTAGATTTTTCATATAATTGTAATGTTTGTTGACCTTTAAATCCTGCCCTTGGCCATCACGAGTCTTTTCCTTTGGACTAGTAGTTAACCATTTGAGATAAGGATTCTAAATTCATTATACTTCTATATCTAAATTTCTTAAAGTTGTACTTAATATTTAAAAGTATCAGTGTTACCATTTTATTGGAAGGCTAACTGTAAATGCTAGATATTTTATCTACATAGGTAACAATAAAATGCTATAAAATGTACTAACACGACCCCTTTTTTCAATACAGGTTTGTTCATAGCACACTGCAATAGGAAATCTTACCTCAAACTGCCATTTTTTGCAACTGAGCATGAATTAGAGTTTGCCCTAGAAAGGAAACATAACAGAATTGTTACCGTCCACTTGACCATAAAACAAATGCTTCAAGTGGAGCTATATTCTATGGTGAGTATTGAATGTTTGACCTTCTATACCATACTTCTTTCTCAGATGTTAACCTAGTCAATCAGTGAATTTAGTTAAGTACTACTGGAAACTTTCCTAGGCTAGTGCATGGAGTACCACCAAGGAGAAATTTTAGTTCTTTGTAGATTTTTAGAAATGTCCTTAATTTATGAGTCACTCAACTGAAACATGACTTATAAACAGGCTCTAAACTGATAAGAAAGAATGTGGCAAGCATGTGAACCTGATGGCATATGGTTATAGCCGTAAAACATAAATGCCACAAATGTTTTGGAACATATTTTTATGGTACAAATCACTAAATATGAATTGCATTCAATACTTAGTAACTTGGAAAAAGCATTCCAAAGCTAAGATTTATTTGACAATTGGGAAAGTTCCTATTATTCTTTTAGCAACATCTATTATGTTGGTATAAGCTGGTTTAAAAATTAAAAAATAATATTAATAGTATTTGCTTAAGGAAATGTCTCTATATCCAGGGCTTTCTACATTATTATGTAGTATGCTTGCAAGACTCCCTATAACCAGAATTTATGAGCCTTTTTCTTCTCTGATTGAATATTACTAAAATGTATTAATGTGCAGCATTCAAAATGTGATGATTGCTTTATCTCTTTTGAAATGAACCCATGATCGTTTTAACAATTCCCTATATAGGTAGTATAATGTCTTCTGCACTGTAACAGATTATCCACTATGGAATAGCCTATTTCCCAAATGATTCGCTCCTCTACTTTGAAATAGTTTGCAAAATTGATTCATCATTTTGACTTTCTAAACAAAATTTAAACCTTTTAAATTATTTAACCGTGAGCAAAATCCCTAAAAAAAGCATTTGGAAAACTGAGTGAAGTGAGAAACTTTGAACATTAAATTAAAACTGGGAATATATGTTGTATTTTAAAATGAAACTAACTTGTCAGAACTAGGGCAGTATTATTTATTCCCCAGGGGCAGAAGCACCCATGTTTAAATGATGGCTTCAGAATGTCTGATTTATTTGTGTTAAAAGAGAGAGAGTAGAAAAGAAAAAAGGAAAACTTGCTTTTCTGTGTGAAATCTAAGTACAGGGAGATGGCCGTGAAATTTGAAGATAATAGTGCACTGCAAGAAAAACAGCAAAACACAGAACAAAAGACATAAACAATAATTTAAAACCATAAGCAAAGTGATTTTCTGGCTTGGCAATTTTTAACACTGCATGGAATTGGAAGGTGTTTTCTTGGGTAAAGAGTGTTTTGTTTTTACAAACTGAAAACAGGTCATAGTCAAAGCAGCAGCCAGCCCTGAGAATTCTGCTGAGACCAGGCTCCTGGCCCATGTCCTCAGTGCCCCCATCCGGCTCCTTCTGAAGGCCACAGAAGTACGTACAATGCATAACCCACTCTGTGCTTAAATTAAATTCGGCACACCTCCAGCAAAGACCAGTGCTGCACGCTTGTTTTTGGTTTTCTTGTGATAATCTACCAAGGCAATCACACCAGAAATTATTAGTAAAGCAAAAACCATGATAATAATCACCAATTTCTGTCCTTGTCATTAGCGCAGAATTGTCATCGTTGTAGCATTGCATATAATGAAGCTATTTACTCAAGGGGATTTCCTAGCCTGTCAACAGAGAAGATATTTTTGTCTGTGAAGCATTTTTTTGCTTGTTTGTTTTTGAAGCATTTTGTTGTTGTTGTTAATTTGTAAGGTGGTTATTTGTTCCTATGGAGTTGAATCCCACAATTCCTGGGCAGAATATTTCATGCAGTTGCTTCCTCCTTTCCTCTGGATTTTGTCAATTTCATAAAAACCTCACAACATTTTGGTGATTCATTTAGATACTCTTAGGTACCCTTATCTTTAAAAAGTGACCCTTAAGTTGACTTATGGACCAACTTTTCTTTTCCTTTTAAGATCAGTATATTATATGTAAGGGCAATTAAAAGTAATAAGAAAATTAAAATGCTTCACTTCAAATTTGGGTTTTTTTTTGGTTTGGGTTTTTCTGCTTCTTTAATCCTTTTTTAAATTCCTGAACATTTTAGTTCAATGCAACTCCATGTTGCAAATATTTGTTAAACATCTGTATTGTATGTCATCCAGTGCTTAAGAGAAAAAGAAAGAGAAATGCAGGCTGATAAACCAACACTGGCTTTGAATCTTATTCCTTGTTCAAAACTCTTGTCTCCGTTTGCCTTGCCATATAATTGACGCTGAAAAGGAACAAAAGGAAGCTAAAACTTGAATCCCAAAGGAGTTACAGTAAAAATCCTGAGAAAGAATAGTTTAAAGAGAAACCTCTAGGAGAGAAAGACCGCTCTAAGAACAGCAGTGAAGATGAAAAGAAAGCCTTTAAGTCTGTCACTGAACCAATTCGGAATTCTGCAACCCAGTCAAAGGCGTACTAACAGGTCAGGAGAGAAGGGATGAGACCACAGAGCATTCCTTAGTGAGCTTTCAGGAAATGAGCTCTGTTCAGCCAGCAGTATCAATCAGGAGGCTTTGTTATGGGATGTGTTACTCTGCAGTCAGGTTAGATCCATTGTATGTAGCTTCTCTGAAAATTCAGTCATCTTTGAGGATTAGGTGCAAGTGTCTGACCAAGCCCCAGGAGGCAAATTACACAAACAACTCCATGGGAGGGCAGGATTCAAAAGCAGCTTTATATTACTTAATTTGTGTATTTAAAGTTGAAAGCAAAAGAAGGAGCAGTCTGCTATTTCTTGCAGGGAGGAATTAAAAGACAGGTAGGATTAGAAGGACTTCTTGTTTTGCATTTTGGGAAGGCTAAAGAAAGATTTCTGACACTGCTGGAGAAAACAAATGAAATCTAAAGAGTCACAACACCTGTCTTCCTCTATAAAATGAGTCTCTGCAGAGTATATCATATCTTTATTCGATATTTATTATGCTTTGTAATGATGATACGGTCTGAAATGAAATCCCACAGCATTTCCTGACATCGTATTAGAAAGCATTTTCTTTTTATATAGAAAAAAAGATTGTGCAGCTCTCTCAATCAATTTTGCCTTGTGCACCATGTAATTCTTTGAATGTCTTTGTCCCTCCTTAATAGCTCCCAATAGAGCTGGCTTTAGACAGATAGGGAGGGAGAAGGTTTGAATGCATGGATAGAGGAATTCGTGCATAGCTATTCAAAAAGTACTTAGAAACTGCCTTTGGTGCTGTGTTCATGACATTCAAGTCGAGTCCAACTAACTCTGAATGCTTAGAAAGTGCACAGCATCCTATTAGGCACAGAAAAAGGTGTAAATTTAAATACGAGCTGGTCTATATCCCTAGTCTCTCAACATTTAGAGGAGAGATACCACATAGCTAATTGCATGGTAAATCTGATTGTAAGAGATCCGGTAATAGGAGCATAAATTAGGAGCTGGGGCAGAGTAGAGAGATTCATTACACCAGGCGTCTGTGTTTACATCTCCTCACTAAAGGAGAAACGTTTCCTAATCTGGAACTATATTTTATAGCTCTCTTTTCTCCCCTACCTCCTCGGTTCACTTGCTGGAAGTCGTTCTGAAGTTCTTTCTGTGAATTACTCAGCCCTGATATTTGTAAGGAAAAATAAGTATGCACTGCACCTTTAAGAAATTATCCTGTTGAACACTCTTATACTTGTTTCCTTAATAAGGAGAAATAAACACCACAAGTTCCAGTAGTTCAGTCAAAATGTAGCTTGAATCAACCACAAACTTTTCTTACATCTACATAAGCAATCAGAAGCACAGTAGGATTTGGTAAATTTTTCTAAAACAGCAAATGTATATGATTTTGCAAGCCATAGAGTTTCTGTCCCAGATGTTAAAATTTACAATTGTAGCATGAAAAGATCCATAAACAACTTAAAAAGAATGACTGTCTTCCCAAATAGTAGTAGAATTTGGCCCATGGGCCAGAGTTTGCCAGCCCCTGACCAAGAAAAACATGACTCATTAAATGTCTCTTAAAGTAGACTAATTCAATTCTATTTCTGATTGAAATTTGTGGAGAAGCAAGTTAATGGCAGATACACACCTCCTCCTAATGTCACCTCCCAAGGGGACTGGACCAGTGAAAAACATTTGCTTTTGGTGGTCAGAAGGGAGGGCAAAGGCAGATAAACAGGTTAAGTCCAGCCCAGGAGGGAAACTGCTGCACATTTACTTTGAAACTAGGATAATTCCACAATTAAGAAAAATATTATGGAACTAGACTGCCTGGCTCTTCGAGTAAGTTCCTTAGTTATCTCTGTGTGTTGGCTTTTGTAATATAGACCAATAATACCTAAGACATCAAAAAGATACTGTAAGCATTGGGAAAGTTAACACATGCTTAAAACAGTGCTTGGCACATGGCAGGCAATGAAGCAAGTGTTATATATCTTACTCATTTACATAATGCTGTAAACCCTTTCCACCTCAAAACTAACCAGAGCAACAAGGGTAAGGATGTCAGGGGTTGAGAGTCCAGGATACAAGATTATTGTTAAAGAGGTGTCATTAATGTTTCCTCCATTGGACAGCACGCTGGGAATAAACAGACTATTTTAAAAATCCCAGAACTGAGAATGAGAGAGTAGTAAGATGGACAGCATATTTATGTTTAATAAATCTTAAGTGAGCAGATACAATCCACTGTTTTAATTAGGAAAACTAAAACTTGAGAGTTATAGATTTTATTGCTACAAAATATTATCTGGATAATATGCTCATTATCAATACATTAATGATTGGTCAGCAAAATTATTACAAAACCTAAAAAGATAAAGAACTATTTCAAGAAAAAGCTAGGTTCACGCTTCTGTAATGGATCACCAAGCATCTTTTCTATAAACAGAGTTTCTTTCTTTCTGTAGCTTAATAACAAGTTCTTCTAGAGCTTTCAAGTTCCAAACAAAGATAGCACAAATGGGAACTATGGGGAGAGAGAGGCTACTTTTTTTTTTTTTTTTTGGTATTGGAAATCAAATTCAGGACATCATGATGTCAGGTAAGCACTGTGCCACTGAGCTACATCACCAGCTGTCTCCAGGCTTATACCACCTAACAATGTTTCCGTCAAACGCACTGCATCTACAAATGTGGTGTTACAAAATTACAGCCGAGCCAAACAAATTCCTGCTATCTAGTGATGTCCTAGCTGTCATAACATTATGATGGAATTCATTATTTACATATTCCTGGTGATGCTGGTAAACAAGCCCACCGTGCTTAGCACATACAACCGTACAGCTAGATACGGTCTACGATTCTTGATGATGACAAACAACTGTGGTAGTACTCTACCTATTTACTATCCTACAGGTACTATTTTAGATCACACCCCTACTTACTTAAAAACAAATTTACTGAAGGACAGTAGAACGTGATAAGCCAACAGCAGCTTTGTCCATCTTTATTGCATGGAAAGGCCACATCAAGTGATGGATTTATATTCCCTAGCAGAGTGTACATACACTGTGTGTGCTCACTCAGGGACACCGTCAACAGCAACACATTTCCGCCCGTAAGCAGCACATGGCTGTGTGTCCGTACACAAAAAGAGAGGGAAACACAAACAGGAGAATTAACCACAGAGCCCCAGTCGCTTAATGTTTCTGGATTCGGTGACCAGTGTTGAACTAAATTTAATCAATTTGAGTAATTTAAGATGGATTACCCAACTTGTAAAGTTTAATATAATAGCATGCAATAATCTAAGAACAGATATTAGTTATAGTTTTCTTTTGTTGTTCTATTTTTAAAAGTCAATACTTTCTCCTGGCCCTGAGGCAGGGCCAGCAGATTGCTATAGCTGCTGGTTTCAAACAGGAGCCTAAAGAGAATTCTTTTTGTGGTCTGTTGGCCATTTCAGAACTTTGGAAATGGAACGATCAATTCATCAGAAAGAAATAGCAGGTGAGTATGGCAGACTTTGGGGGGCCTGCACGGGAGGGACCCTGGTGCATCAGGACCTGCATCATGCAGTTGACTCGGGGTGCCGGGAGAACAAGGAGCTCCTCCCCTTTCTGGGGGGCAGCTGTGAATGTGGCAGACTTTCAGCAGCCCAAAGGAGAGAGACCCTGATGCATCGGGACCTGCACCGTGCAGTTGACTCGGGGTGCCAGGAGAACAAGGAGCTCCAACACTCTCTCGGGGGCGGCTGAGAGTGTGGCAGACTTTCGGCAGCCTGAAGGAGAGAGACCCTGGCGCGTTGGGACCTGCACTGTGCGGTTGACTTGGGGTGCCAGGAGAACAAGGAGCTCCTTCCCTCTCTGGGGTGTGGATGTGAGGCACGAGCTGAGAATCGAACATCTCATGTCATCCTGTTCCCTGTCCCGTGTCCCTCCCCCCCAGCATGTGGGAGCCAGTGAACTACACATCTTGTGAAAAGATTGATATGTTATTTAGTATGAGCTCCCCATATGCAAAGATATGGACAACCATTTGGAAGAGAACGGGAGACAATATGACAGGTAGTAAAGATCTTGGGTTGTCTAGCTTTGAAATTTATGCTTTCTTATGTCCCATTCTGTTCTGTTTTGTTGTGTTTAATTTTACCCCCCCTTAAAATAAAATTTTAAATATATATATAAAGAGAGGGGAAAAGAAAGTGCTCTAAAGCATATAACTGCATGTATGTTTAAGTGTGTAAGATAGATGAGCACATTACTGTTTTTGTTAGATTGTTGAGCAGAACTGTTAACAGTCTCACTGTTTGAATGTCTACTTTGTATGCTTTAATTTTGTAACTTGAACAACTATTTCCAAGGATGACAGTATGTAACCTATCAAGTGGCGATTTATCAAGTGTTTTTATCAAGTATGTAATTTATCAAGTGTTTTGTTGTTCTTTTATTTTTTGTTTTTGGAATTCTGTATTGTTGCTACCCTTTTTCTGTTTTGTTTGGTTTTCTTTTTTTGTTTTTTCTCTTTAAATAAAATTTTAAAAATAAATAAATAAAAATAAAAAGTAAACAGCTAGAAACCTAATCCAAAATGTTTTAGTCATTCATTTAGGAAACTATTTTCTATTTAGTGATAAGCAATTTCTACAGATTGGGACCTATACTGTTATAGGATGCAGTTGAAAATGGGACCTTGCTTACTGTTTTTATTGTTAAGTTTGCAGATTTTTGTGTGTTTCTATTTTCAAAAAAAAAAAGTCAATACTTTCTCACTAATTACCCCTAATTTTGCAGCTATGAATTAAATAAGTTTCATAGTAACTATGTTTAAAGCCGTCTTTCAAGACGGTTTGTGAAAAGTGAAAGAGTTCCTCCTAAATACATATTCTTAACTTTTTTCTATATATAGAATCCAGGTTTATAGGTCACAAAGTCAACTGACTGGAGGGTGAAAAACTTGATCAAACAGTAAGGCCCATGTCTTGGTTACTTCTCTCGTTGCTGGGACAAAATACCTGACCCTCAAAATTAGGGAAGGGAAGGTTTATTTAGCTGACAGTTACTGGAAGTTTCAGTCCATACTCAACTGGCTCCAAGGTCGAGTGGAGTGAATAAGGGGTCATCGTTCATGGAGACCACAAGTGACAAGAACAAAAAGGGCGCACGTCTCATTCCTCCCCTTATATTGTACACAGGCCACCTTCCCCCTCCTGGGGGGGGGGGACACTCACACCACCTCCGTGCCCTCCTCCTGCACAGGATGAGGATGTTTGCAAAGTAAGAACCCTGGCTCCCTGCTGGGTCTCAGTAAAACTTGCCAGCTTCTCCAGCTGACACAGTGCAGTTGCTTGCAGTGATTTGTTTGTTTCTGAATCAGGTAAATGCACGAGTAGCTGCAAGTCCCCCGTATTCCTGCCCTGCAACACACGCTACTTGCAAAGCACTCCAAGTTGAACAGTAGTATTATTTAAACAAAAGTCAGCCCATGATGCGGGGAAAGGGTAGAAAAAGTTATAATCCAGCATGGACAGCGCAGTAAGTGCACCCTGATTTAGTGTAACTGTCTTTTGTGTTTTATATTTTTCGGCCTGTTGCTCTGGCTATTAATCTGTATTTATGATAAATGATTTGTTAAGCACTTATAAAATAAATGATAAAGTCTGGTGCTGGCCAAAAAAATTGTTTTACAACAGAAATGGTAAAGAAGGCAGAAAATGACAATCAAAATGTGTCATGTTCATGTACGAATTCTGCAAAAAGAATGTACCACCATCATGCACTGCCGGTGTGCACTAATAAAATTTTAAAATTATTATTGTATAAAATAATAAATTGCTTATTAAAAATACATTAGTATGATGAATGAAAAACTGTTAACATACAGCAGACGGCCAAGAAAACTAAGCTTGATTATCCTCACTGTGGTTCCCATTCTGTTTCGTAAAGCAGCTTTATTCTTAGCTCTGTGACAGGCGATGCGGATCGCGAAGGGATGTTAGTACACTTGGACGGGACCAGTCATCCCTGTCATTGATTTTAGTGATGGAGCATCCTTTAAAAATAGCTCGTTCTCACATGGTGCTACATACATCTTGTTGAATGTGTCCAATTGATCTTTAAAAGTCAGTTTCTTTTTTTTTTTTTTTTTTTTTTTTTGGTACCGGGGATGGACCTCGCGCTTGCCAGGCAGGCGCTTAAGCCACTAAGCTAAATCCCCATCCCAAAAGTCAGTTTCTTAAGTCTTGATAAACCCTTTGCATTTGGCATAACAGCTTGGTGTCAATGTTCAGCTCCATCTGCCCTCCTCTGTGTGTCATGCTTTAAGTCATCTCAGCTATATGAGTCTGAAATGGTAACGTGAAGCAATTTATAAGAACGCTAAGTTAGAGAAGACTTATGAGCAAAAACGACAGTAAAAATTAATGCATGACTCCCTCCCCATTCTCAAAACCATGAGACTGGAGAACGAACGTGGGCACTATCCCGCAGTGCCGCCCTCCAGGACCTGAGAAGAGAGCGTGGGAGGTGCTGGAGCAGGTCTGGGTTTCTAATGTGCCCCCGTCTCCAGCCCCAGTAAAGAGAGGAGTAAAACACAGTACCAAAAATCCTGCAGAGAAAAGCAGCCTGAGAAATTCAGTAGGAGGCCATGACAAAGAGCAAAAACACTAAAGACGAGAAACCAAGCAGAAAGTGCTAATGGATCTCAAGAGATGCACAGAGGTGAACAGCTCCGTCCTCTGCCAGGCACTGGGCTCCTTCTGGATGTCACACACCAACGGAGTCCTTGGAGGGTGATGCAACCTGACTGGTGGAGCAGGCTCCGGAAGAGGCCACTTAGGAGAATCTCAGAAGAGTGATTTTCACCCAGGTTCATTATAACTTCTGTTATCTCTAATTTATCATAAAATCTTTAATGCTATCCTTGTATCCAATTTCTATTCTTCTACAGTATTGATTGGACCTATTTTGTATTATCATATTTCCCATTGTGTGGCTCTATTACTGAATTTAAGTTCTCAGCTCTCCAGATCTATAGCTTGAACCATCTTAGATAACATACTTGTATTTTTTATGTCCCTGTCCTTTTCTGATTATGCAGCTGTGCTTGGAACCTTCTATTTCTTTTCCATCTTGATCATTCTGTGTCAGTCCAGCCTGCCACCTCACTTAATACCAGGAGACTTCATTCTTGAATTCCATGTATGCTCACCCCTTAGAGTTGGTTTCACTTATTTGCTCTGCTATAAGTTGAATTATTTTTCTTGACATTCATCATAACTTCAAAAACTGGAATTACTTTTTTTTCTTTGAAATACTTAGAATCACTTGGAAGAATTTCCAAAGGGTTATATAAGATCAACCCGTGTCAAAGATGGTACTTGCTATTAATTAATTAACTAATACGATATCACAAACAGTTCAAAAGTCAATTTGAAGACTAGAGACTGATGAAGAATAAGGAATTCTAAGGTAAAATTACAAGTGGAAGAAAACAAGTCTGCCACAGTGTAACAATCAATTGCATTTCACAATTTTTAATTAATCTGCACTTCTATAGTCAAGCAGCAGTTAATTATTATTAACATTCCTCAGTTTTAGAACTGTGAAGTAGCTGTGAGCCAAAGAAACGCACAGAGGACTTGAATGGGTTGGTCAGATTTTCTTCTTCTTTCAAAGTAGTACATAATTTTCCTGATACTTTTCTCTCAATAATTCTTTGATATCTGAGTATTGTTTCCAATCACTCTTGAGACCCTAAAGTATGGGAAAGAAGTAAGCCCAGGTTCTTGACATTCAGAAGAATGTTTTAAGGAGCATTCTTTAGGTTTAACAACAACTTTGGTTTCACTGCTGTATTTTACAAGGTGAAGTAAGCTTCAATAGACAACTATCCTGTGTGAGTCAGCAGAACTCTGAAGGAACCCCCAAGACCCTACCAGTGGTGCATAAAATCAAAATTACTGCATTTCCACATGCATTTGTGGTGCAAAAGTCATGGTGGATAAAAGTGCCAGTATTGTAGTGTTAAAGGAGTGGTACCAGATTCTGCTGCCACTGAGTTCTTTTCTAGTACGTACACAAAGCAAAAGCGAACACTCACAAATGTTATTACAGGTGCAATAAAATTTATTAATCTCATTATTTCTTGCCCCGAGTACACAACTTTTTAATATTCTGTGTATAAAATTAGAAGTACACACTAAGCAAGTTGGCTGAATATTACCTGTCTTGAGGAAAAGTACTCACGTAGTTATTTTTAGTAGCCAATTGGACGACCAAGATGAAAACATGACTTCAAAAAAGTGACTGACAAAATGAGGTTTACAGACCCGAGTGTTTAGCAGCTAGTTTTTCAAAAATTAAGAAGCCTGATACTTCAAGGAAAAGAGCTAACTGTATTTGAGAGCAATGATATAACCCAGTCTACCAAAGAAAAGTCAGATGAACAGAAAATATTTGTCTCCACAATGAACCTGAGAGTTTTCTAATACTTTGTGATTTCAATGGCACTATTAATGAATCTGGTTTTTACGTGTACCTTAAAATATGTCAATATTAGAAATACTGTATAATTCAGTGGATCAATATTTTTCAAATGATTCATGACATTAAAAAATCATGAATGATAAATATCTAATCAAAGGTAAGAAAGATCAATGAGATTTAAATGTAATTGAGTATAAAAGGATTGTTAGTAAAGTTACAGCTTCTACATCTCTACTACAGTTTAAAACTGTAAAGTCTTTAACATTTTTTCAGGTTATCAAAAATGTTTTCCCTTACATTTCCATGTGAGGCTGGATTTGCTATACTTCAACCAAAGTAACAATTCACAATTGATTCAATACAGAATAAGAATCTAAATATCTTTTACTAAATTCAACATTACCAATATTGACACCTGAATTGGTTTCCTATTGGTAAACAATAAATTACCACTAACTTGGCAGCTTAAAACAATAAACATTTATTCTCTTCAAGATTTAGGGTTCAGAAGTTCTAACTGAATTTCACTAGACTGGAATACAGTTGTATGGGCAGGACTGGCTCCTTCTGGAGAATCCAGAGCAAAATCCATTCTCTGCCTCTTGTAGCTTCTGTGATTGTCTGTATTCTGTGGCATGGGTTGTATCACCTTCGTCTGTTTCCTTGATGACACAGCCTTCTCGCCTGTCCTCAAATCTCTCTGTGTTTCTCTCTTTAAGGACATGCATGACTACAGTTAGAGCCTCTTCAGAGTCTAGGAAAATCTCTACCTTAAACTCATTCATTTAATCTCACCTCTGTTGCAGCACAAGTGAAGGCTCCAGAGATTAGGATGTGATGACTCTGGAGACAAGTATTCAGCCTACCACCAATACACACCACTTCACATTACATACAAAAATTAACTCTACATGGAGTTTAGTTCTTAAGTGAAATATACCCAAAGTAATGAAGACAATAAATCTATGACTTGTGGACTGGCAAAGATATCTTAAACATGATATTAAAAGGTCTAGTGACACCTGTGAAAGGATCAATTCCTAAGTTCACCTACATCAAAATTAAAAATATGGGTTCATGAAAATTGGCTATTAAGAGATGAACGTGGCAGTCTACAAAATTAGAGAAGATGCTTGCAACACGTGTGGTTGACAAAGATGTCCAAAAAGGAAAAACCCAACAACAAAATAAAAATAGTCAAAGGAAACACAAACTGGTATTTCACCAAAGAAGATATAAAGTAGGTACATATATGTTAAACTTCACCAATAATCAGAACTTCACCAATAATCAGAAAGATAAAAGCTTAAGTGGTAACAAACATAGAATAGTTAAAATCTGTAAAATGATCACTCCAATGATAGTAATGATGTCAATTAGTAGGAACTCTAGTATATTACTGGAAAAGAATTAAACATAATCACTTTGGAAAACTATAAATAGTTATAATAGTTACTAATGTTAATCATATTAATAATTCCTAATAGAGCACTTCAATTCCTAAATATACACAAATGAAATGCATGAGACACATATATGATTGCCATAGCAGTGTTATTTGTAATAACTCACAACCAGGGTGCAAGTTGCCATTACAGTAGAAAGAAGAACTGAATTGTAAACATTATGTGTTGGATTATTATAAATACTGAAATGAGTGAATTTCTATCTCCCCAGCATAATCTTGAACAAAAACAAACAGTATAAGCAAAAACAAGCAGTATAATTCCACTAATATAAAGACCAAAATCAAACAAATCAAACCAAAGCTGATGACTTATTTTTAAAGAAAACAAACCAAACCAACTGGAACAAAGCAGATCAGAACAAAACAATGCAAGCAACACAGCATTTCAAAGCAAGACAACAGGAAATCAGCAGTTGCTATCATAATGTCTTTTGTTTCCTTCAAAACAGTTGTCCATATCTTCAGACACAATGAATTCAAACAAAACAAAATAGTATAAAACCAATCAAAGGGGCTGGGGATTTAGCTCAGCAACATAAGTGCCTGCCTTGCAAGAACACGGTCGTGAGTTTGATCTCCCATACCGATAAAAAAAAAAAAATCAAAACAAAAGAATCAAACATTACAGGCCTTCAAAACCAGACAGCAGGAAAATCAAAACCGGCTGCCATAATATCTCTTGTTCTTTTCAAAATATCTGTCCATAGCTTCACACATATTGAAATAAAATAATAGAAAACAGACTAAAACCAATCAAAACAAAGAATAAAAGCATTACTGGACTTCAAAACAAAGTGATGGGAAATCACCAATAGCTACCATAGTGTTTTGTTTTCTTCTAAGAAGCTGTCAGTACCATCACACATAATAAAATCAATTCTTGTAGACTCTTTTTGGAGACAATCTAGGCATGTACAAGCCCATACATGTACATCTGTCCTTTCTGTGGTAATGATGATTTTTGCTGGAAGTAAGAAAGAGTAGTGATCACCAAGACCTGCGATGAAGATAACATTTCTTTTAGACTTGATGACAATCTAGTGAGTAGGTTCATTTTGTAATAACTCCTGAGCTATAGGCTTAGATTCCATGTGATTTTCCTGCATGACTTAGACCTCAATTAAGAAAGTTTTTAAAAGTCGACAAACTTATAGAGACAGAAAATTATTTTAAGTGAAAAGAGAACAAAGTTGTCCATGAGTTCATGAATAAAGTATAATTTTTGCTTTTAAAAATAAAATTGTGGGGCTGGGGATTTAGCTCAGTGCCGTAAGTGTCTGCCTTGCAAGCACATGGTTGTGAGTTTGATCCCCAGTACCAAATTAAGTAAAATAAAATTGTGATATATAAATATTTATGTATGAATAGTTGACAGAAAAGAATGTTTCTCCTTTCCTTCTTTATGTGTTACTCTAACATTTCAATTTTTATGAAAGATGCATACTGTTTGGTAAATAAAATATAAATAGCTTTAAGAAATGAAAAAATAGGATAGACATGGTGACCTATGCCTATAATTCCATACTCAAAAGGCTGAGGCAAAAGGATCTCTGTAAGTTCAAGGCCAGCTTGGGCTACAAAGTGAGTTCACAGCCATCCTGAACTGCATAGTGAGACCAGTTCAAACAAGTGTTATTTCTTTGTTGTTGTTTGTTTGGGTGTGTGTTTGTTTGTTTGTTTGTTTGTTTTTGGTACTGGAGACCAAACTCACAATCTCATGGCTTGTGAGGCAGGTGCTTATACTGATGATATAATCCCTGGCCCCTCAGTTCAAGAAAAGAAAAAAAAGAAAAGAAAAGGAAAGGAAGGAAAGGAAAGGAAAGGAAAGGAAAGGAAAGGAAAGGAAAGGAAAGGAAAGGAAAGGAAAGGAAAGGAAGAAAAGAAAGGAAGAAAGATAAAATTATAAATTAAGTAAAATGGTAATTATTACTGTAAATATGTTATTGAATATTCAATATGTACCAGGTGTTTTCTATTTATTATTTAACTTGCACAGTAATTCTAAAACTTAGTAGTTTTTCACCTATTTTAACATAGAAACTAAGTTTAAAACAGTTACAGACATCTGACTACTAGGTAACAATTAAAAGTTAAAACCACATCAAAATAATACTGCTAATACCTTTCTAACCTTACTCTGTAGAATAACGCATATGTTTAGTGCTGCCTTTATTACAATGAAGAATTATTTAATAGCACTATTAGCATTCCATAAGTCCTTTCTCTTTGAGAACAAAGATTGTGTTTATAAGTGAATGATTGTAATCAAATAAAATATTAGTCTGCATTAATTACTAATGTGTTTGTTCTTAAAGATGTTGAAAATAGTTTTGGAAAACAATGCCTGCATTTATTTCTTATGGAAGGAAGGCCCACTGTTAAATTTAGATGTGGAAGTTCTTAAAATATCTTGGCTTTTCCTGCAAATTTTAGCATTAATACTAATGTACTCCTCCCTAGCACAATATAGTAAGAATTTCACAGTCCTTCTTTGAGTGATACTGCTGAGTGTCATTTCAAATACATTATTTATTAGTACATTGTGTATAAGCATAGTAACCACTGAAACATAGAAAGGCAAACAAACGACAACAGAAAATTTGTTTGCTGCTACTCTTTTCAATTGGTAAGTAAGTAAGTAAGTAAGTAAGCTACAAACTGAGCTACAAATTTTACACAAAGCAGAATCAATTTGTTTTATTTTTATAAGTTGTTGGTTATATGTTAAAGAGTCAAATAATTTAGCTAAAATAAAGATAAAATAAAGTTTAATCATTCATTAAAATATAGACTGAGTAAAAAGAGTGCAGCTACTAGGAATGGGAAGGGAAAGGCTGCACAGAAAAAGGAAAACAGTCTGAATATTCAATGAAATGTCTTTCTAGACTATTCACATTTTTAGAAAGCAGTTTCTATGCTTGTTCATGCATTAGAATTAGAAAATATCAGAAAAGAAAACTAGCAAGATACGGTCACATATTAAGGGCATTACTGATAAAATTTACATGTAGCAGCCAAAAGTTGAAAATTCTTCATCGGTCTAGCTTTGGTCTTTCATTCCATGTCGGTGAAAAAATATCATTTTGGGGCTAAGTTTGTGTGTGAGATGACAGTTGGATACTTTAGGCTGATCAGCAGGCATCTTAGCTAACCTACGAAGGTTATATAAATCATAAATTTTCTGAGAATCTGGATCAATCTGAAAATAACACCCAGGGAACTGACACCAATCTGACGAGCTGAAGTTGCAGGCAGAGTAGCATCTTACTCATGGAAACTTACTGCCCGCAGCAGGTCATCAGACAAGCAGGAGACACTCGGTGCATGTCTGCATGTCTGAAAAAGTGAGGGTGGGCAGTGGAGTGGGCACAACAAGAAGGTAATGAAATTACCCTACAGCAATGAGATTATTATCCACGTGCTAGGTACACCCTTTTAGAATACTGAGCTTTGTGCAGACAAAGCAAGCTTCAAGTGATGAATTTAATTCATGTTTTAAGCATCTACTTTGCCTGTTTATCATAAAACCGAGCCAGATAAGGAGTTCAATAACTAAGATGGCTATTTAGAAGTATTTCATGAGTTCATCATTTTAAACAATGTCATAATTTTATATAAACAACATATTCTACTACCTATGAAGTCATTTTTTTAAAAAAAAAATTTCTTACCAGATTGATTCTCTTCTTTGTTTTTAAGTAAAAATGATATTAGTGGGCAGTTTTCAGGCCCCTCAGGTTCTTAGGTAGTCTGAAGTTGAAAGCACTCTGTAATGTATACACACTATGCAAATATAAATGGCTCCAGTAAAACTGGAAACCAATGACTTTCTAATCCAATTAATTCTCTTTGTCATCCTAAAGCAAGTTAAGTATACCCTTTTAGAACACTTGAACAGAGAAAGGAAAGGAATTATCTCCTAACAAAGGAGATCTTTGAATGGAAGATGGTGTTACTAATACAAAGATGTAAATCTGCTTGATCTCCTAGGCAGTATCTTACAAGAGCTCAAGGCAGCAATAGATTGCATAAGAGGCTTTCCTAGACTACACTGTGTATTACGTACATATCTGGTATCATATAATTTAAAAATTTCATGTTTATCTGCTAAATGTTTTTAATTTAGTTTTTACTTCTCACTTCTGTGTTTCTTCTCTTTAAATTGTTTAATTTCTTTTACTCATTTAAAAATTGTGTCCATAGTATGGGTAACACTATATTAAACTCATGGTGGTCAAAGCTTGTCCAAATTAGATAAACACCTAATTTTTGTGTGTACATGGTATAACAAGATATGCTAAATGGAATAATGAAAGATTTAAGATGCATTGGAAATGAAAAATATATGACTCAAGAATTCACATAGTAGCCTGGTCCATGTTCCTGAAAACCAGAAATTTATGTGAAATGTGAGTAACTCCGAGCTTGTCAAAAGAAAGCAAACAGGCAGAAGAGTGGCTATGCCTTACAGGTAGAGAAGAGTAAGTGCAAAGGCTCACCATGAACCATTTAGACGCACAAAAGACAACCTGTCTAGAACAAAAGCAAAGGGAGTGGCTTCGGGTTGGGACACTAAGTCCAAAAGTCCAGGAGTTGGAGAATCCTATTTACTCTCACAGTCACACTGTGGAGTGATTACGGGGGAAGCTGACACGTCCAAGAAGACCTTGTGGTGGCTGGAATATGCTAAACTTGGAGAGAAACTGACATACGAGATGTAAGAAAGAGCAAGACTGCTGCTCATTGAATATCAGCAATAAAAACAATGTCAAAAATGAATGCTCACTGTCCAATGTACAGCTGGATAGAAGAGTGTATCCTCCTCTGAAATAGTAAACGATGGATGAAAAGCAGGTTTGTTAGAAAAAGAAGATTGTGCGGGATCATACTGAGATGAAAGTGCCTTTGAAACATTAAAGTGCACTTTTCAGTGGACGGGCTAAAAGGAGGGTGCTTGATAGGAAATTGGATCTGTAAGTCATGTGTAAAGAAGAATTGAAGTCAGAGGCATGAAGAAGACCACAGAGTAGACAGAGAGCTTTATCAGGTGATGACACTTGAGCTAACATTTAATAACGATGCAGAAGAAGATGAAAAAGGAGAGGCTGACAGATACCTAGAAGAGAAGTAGATAAACAGTAGCATGCGTTATTCAGGAAGATCATGGGAAAGTCTATCCAGAGTTCTGAGAGTCCTATGGATGTTCCACACAATTCCCTGACCCAAAGGCTTCTTTGTAAGGCATAGAGAAAAAAGTAGGTTGGAAAAAATTGATATCATAAGTATAGACAAGATACAGGAGAAACTAGAGGGAAGTGAGAAAGTAGAAAAAATGTAGGATGAAAGAGAATTGAGCACATTTAATTGTTGACTGGAACTATTAGTTGAGTGGAAAGTGTAAGTATATAGAAAAATTTAAAACTGAGAATCTATAGCCTCAAAACTTTGGAGCAATGAGATAAACATACTAAGAGAATTTTCCCAGAGGGTAAGGTAACAGAGAGACGCATGGACACTGTGGCTTCCAGTCTTGATCTTTATGCTCCACTCTGGATGTAGACTTGCCCTGATTTTATGCCTGCCTGTTTATGGCATCTTCTCTCCCTATCTCTTTTATTCTCCTCTTTTTGCTTTATTTTTTAAAACTCAAGTGTATTTTTAACTGGTACATGAAAAAAAAAACACACACACACAAGAATCATACATATTAGTAAAGCAACATATGAGGTTTTGATGTAATGTTGAAATCAGATTAAACGCATCTGTCTCTTCCAACATTTCTTACTTCCTCATCATTAACTGGGAAAAATATTGTACATCTCTTTCTGGCTGTCCTAACACTCACGGGGAAGACACAATACAAAAATTTGGGATAGATTCCTCTAAGACTCTCATGATTACATGATTCGGTTCTTCTTTGTCATATGAATCCATATGAGATTTCTTTCCTATTTCAGGCATTTTTAACCATAAATTAAAGCAGCATAACTGATAAATTACTTTCAAAAGTTAGTGGGAAAATGTTAACGTAAACATTTTTTTTTTGGTTGCATTGCTGTATTTCATCAGCCAGTGCTTCCTCTGCTGAGCCCTCCTGATACAGAAGAGAGGGCAGAAGCAGAACAAACTTGAATAAGCTGCTTGCAGCGATTGAGGTCAATTCAGTATCAAGATAGAAGTTCTTCTTAAATGAAACGGAGCAGAGATCAGAGCTCCACAGATGCATTGTAATTCACACTCACGCAGTTTGTCTTTCATTTTGACGCATTTTGAAAAAGATCACATAGAGAGAGCTATTCATTTTCACAAGGGTTATTCTCTTCGGGGGAAGTTCAGAAAAATTGTCTTACTATATATATATATGTTTAAAGTTTCTGAAGTTGAAATTTTTCTGGCACCTTTAGTGCCTCTCCTATATAAAAGCTGACTCTTTCCCAAGTATTTTTCTGTCTAAGGAACCCCGGTGTCCTTTCTGCTAGGTGATTTACCGTGTTATCTGCATGTTTTAAATCCTCCTTGTCCATTCTACCTTCCCTACATTCAGTTATTTCCACTTCGTCAACAATTCATCAAGAGCCCCAAAGTGACTCATGTCTATTGATAAGGTACTGCAGTGTCTACCCATTCATTTTTGTTACCAAGGTCTTAGTTCAGCAAAATGGAGTGCTGGTCAATGATTCTGTTACTGGCAGATTGTACATCCTCATTGGGAAACACAGTTTAAGTTTAAGATCAGCAGAGACTGAAAATGTGTCTAGTATCTCACTGAGTCGGCAAGAACCCTATTTAGCACTTACTAAAACCTAAACATACACCAGGTAAAATCATTATCAATGTTTTTCTCAAAGTAGCCTTTTAATATTTGTTCTAGAAAATAAAATGAAACTCCTGTTGAGTTTTACAGGTGGTCTGATTTTCATCTTCTGTGGATCTTTCAGTTTCTATGATATGAAAACCTCAGCTAGGCATGGTAATCACAGCGCTGTAATCCCAGCACCCTGGGATGCTGAGGCAGGAGGATCGTAAGTTTTAGCCCAATCTTGGCAATTTAATAATTTAGTGAAAACATGTCTCAAAATAATAATAATAATAATAATAATAGTAATAATAAAGTACTGGGAATATAGCTCCATTCAAAGGCTCTAAGTCCTATCCCCACACTGCAAAAACAAAATAAAACAATTACAAATGTATGACTATTTTTATTCATTTTTAGTAAGTTGTTTCCTATAGTTGTTTGATTAAGAAAGTCGATTAAACAATGTACTATAGTAGTATTAATCTCTAAAAAATGAGAGGTAAAAACGATTCTAAAGATTGATTTGTGATATCAAATATTCATTATTAAATAATTCTTAGAGAAATAAGAAAGGAACACATAATTATTTTTTCTAATACTCATTTAATTTGTCAAAATCCTCTCAGATAACTCTGCTCAACATCAGTTACCACTGTTTTGCTGTTTTTCAACATACTCTCTATATTATAGCTAGTTTTCCCACTAGTCTTGACCTATAAACCTACACAGAGAACGAGAAGAGCCAGAAAATTACTGCAAGAAGAATACTCACTGTGTGTTAACAACTATAACTTTGAGAGTAACTCAAAATTCTTCTTGTATTTTTAGTTTTCTAAAATATATGAGTTTTCACACCTTCCTAAGACTTAGTATTTTATAAGTTATGGATTTCATGCCTATAGTCTCAGAGTCAAAAAAGCTATGTCACAGTGAGAACTTCCACTTTTTGAAACAGATGGTGACTTTTGAACTGGCTAAGTCTATAAGATATTAGATTTATTCACAAAATGTTTCCATGTCAATATGGAAAGTTTGGCAAGATTTTCATTTTAAAAAGGTCAGTCTTCAGTACTTCAATATTAATTTCTGTACGTTTTCCATCAACTCCTCCATCTGGTATTTCTTATAAGAAATATAGGAAAGCTGGAGCACAATGTGGGAAATGCAGATAATACCGTATTGTTACTGTGGCATTTGGTTACAGAAATGTAAACATTGTTTCTCTTGCCTGTTATCAACATCCACGTTACACCTGGACAGCACATCGCAACACAGTTTATTCATGTTAAATTGAAAATTTGCTGAAAACTAAAATTTTGTCATTAAGTAAACATAAGATGCTTTTAAAGTTTAGTTATGGATCTATAATCAATAATTTTAATACTATTTAGGATTATTGGGCAGAGTTCTCTGTTGATGCACAACACTGTTCTTAAAACACGCATGCTTTTTGAGAAGCAAAGAAGTTAGTTTGGTGCCTAAAGATGCAGAAATAAGAAGGAGCTTTCCAAGGAAAAACATCCTTACCTAAATGTGAACATGAGTCTACACCATATGCCTGCTGAACGAAGTGTCAGTGAGCCCTACCAATCAGCCTCGTAATAAAAAATACAGGCTTTAGTGATGGATTATGTAATCACTTTGTTAATCCTAAGTGAACAATTAAGTTCAGATTGTCAAAATGGAACGGCCATTAGTGACATCAAAAGTGAAGACTCAAGTCCACAGCGCTCACCATCCAGTGCACTGAGATGAGAAGCCGAGAGACAGACACTTGTTGGCCCTGCAGACTCAGAGAAACCACCAAGACTCAATTTAAGAGAAAGAAAAACAGCAATTGGCTAGGACTTCTGCACCACCAAGCGGAAGGGAGCTGCATTTTGAAGAAAGACTAGAAATTTATCAGGGGATCGCAGATGGGAGAATGTCTGCAAGCATAACGCCAGCTCATGTCAGATAATCTATGGAAATTGGGTAAATAACACAAAGTTCAAATGGAGAAGATGTTTAACTCTTCAGCAATCAATCACCAGACACCGATATTTCTAATGTGGAGAATTACAATAAAATAAAAATAAAAAGCTTGGGGACTAACAGGATATGCTAGTCAGGCAAAGTTACTCACTCCTGTAATCCCAGCATTCAGGAGGCTGAGGCAAGAGGATCGCCATGATTTCAAGGCCAACCTGGACAACATAGAGAGTTCAAGGTCAGCCTGAACTGCATAGGGAGCCCCTGTCTCAAAGCAAAACAAACAAAAGGAAAAAAAAGTATGCTGAGGCAGGGTGGCAGGGTGCATATCACTCTCCTTTGTTATTCGTGGTAGATTCCTACAGCTGTCAGAAGCACTGTTAATGAATTCTGTGGCAGCAGAAAAGAAATGTCCATGCTTAGAACCTTCTCTCTCCGTAAGCCCAATGAGTGTGCAGTCTATCATGTTAAGATGAGATTTTGACAGTTATGCAAGAAGATAATAAGAAGCAAATGAGAACTTCTGGGCAAATCAATTATAGAGAAATTTGGGCAGAAAAGTAATAACTGATAAAATCAAAGAACACTGCCACGTTGTATAGCTAAAATTCAGGGTTTTAGTGTGTTGAAAATAAGATCCATGAATACCATGAAGGAGGGCTGTTTTAACAATACAGATATACATTTCGCATACATTTCAATCCACTCCTACAGCCCCACAGTGCTCCCTAATTGGGATTTGTCATTACAGTTAGAAGATGTTGGATTACTGCCTTAAAACAACTGCCAGGAAAGACAGTTTAGTGCAAAAATTGTTCAGAGCTGATCCTCAGCATTAGGCCCCATCCTTGACAATCTCTCTGTCTTAATTAAGTTCTTTCCAATAATTCCCACTGAGTGGGCTTGAAATAGAGACCAGACTGTCTCTAAAAATAAAAAAGACAACCAATGGACTTTCTAAAGGAAGCTACATTGACAGTCTTCTCAACAAATCATCCACGGCACCATCAATATATTGAATAAAAAGCAGATAGGGATTGAGATAAATTGTTTCACAATTTAACATCTGTAAATTCCTCGTCACCTAACACAGCAATTAACTAGGAATAATTTAAGACTTTTCAAAAGATTTATTTTTTATTGAAACCTAGTACTGTGGACAGGGACTGATACCAAGACAAAGTGCTTGGTTTCAATAAATAAAATAAAAGGTAAAAACTTTTGAATATTTCTCAGATCATTTATTCTAATGGGACATAGTAAATTTCAGATTTCATGATATTTGGTATACAAATGGCACCTTACCTCTCTTAGTTTTCTGCTTTGCAATAGCTGATTCTAATTGCCAGTAATATCAGAAAACTCCAATTCTGCAATCTTGCCCTTCACAAATAAAATGTTACCAAAATTAAAAAAAAAAAAAAAAAAAAAAGGAAACTCCAAACAAAACCCTATAGCAGTTACTGTAAATTGGGGACTTACTGAGTCTTATATTATATCCACAAGTATCTGATGCTGTCTCTTGACAAACAAGAACTAATTAAACACCTACATAATAGTTCCACAATTTAGGGTGCAAAAATTCCCTAATATGGCTGGCTAGGATCGGTTCCCTTATGTCCTGGGAATCCCTTTCCCTCCCAAAGGAATAAAATAGCACAGAGCCCTCCTTTTGTAAGCCTGGCAAGAGCAATGTCATTCATCCCTACCACCAGGGGACAAGAGCAGAAATTAGGGCAGAGCATCTCAAATTCTCTGGCACCTATGTGATAGAAAAACTGATGGAGCCACAGTCCCAGCTTGGCTTAAATTCTGTACACAAGTTCTGGAAGAAGAAAATGTAAAATCTTGTGCTGATGATGAACATAAATCACCAAGAAGCACATGTTATGCTTAGACATAGGTGCATCCACTCCGAAGGGTTCCTAAAAATATTGGAGCATGAGATTCTTGTTTGTTTTTTCTCACTTTATTAGGACATGTGTGTGGTATATAGTGTTCCCATTGCTTGTGGGAAGTCAGAACATGCACATAACACATCCTCATTCTTCCTTTCATCCACCTCCCCTTGCCTACCACAACAGCAGGCAGAAACACGGACATAACACCCAGAATTTGGAGGCAGATTTATTTACATCAACAGGCACTGATCAGAATCATCCCCAGAAAATCAGGCCCCAATCCCTGGTGATCTAGGGCTTATATGGGATAAGCAAGCAGGAAGTACAGAGGCAGAATGGCTTGTCCACTGGGGGACTGGTTCTTACAGTGTGCATCACAGTGACCAGCTGTGCCTCACAGTGATCAGCTGTTTCTAAGAGACAGGGGCAAGTGGAACTGGAACAGGAAGTGTCACCTGGACACCTGAAGAATTCTGACTGGCGAGGGGAGGCACTTTCTGCTAAAGTACCATGCCCTCTACGCATCTCTTGATTCCTTTTCCATATTTTTTGTACAGTTTACAGCACATGATGTTGACATTCCTACTTAGAGTTGGCACGTGTTGGAATACATCCCAGTTCCTTTTTTCATCCCCTCGCCCAGACCCTTCCTCCATCTCTGGGTCCCCTTCCCCTTCGAGAATGAACTACCACACTGTTTCTTATTATCTATCTTTTATTTTGCTCTTTATTTTTTACCCTGAATTTCTCATGTGAAAGAAATCATATGCTATATAAGCTTGTGTATCTGATTAATTTCATTTTTAACATCCTAGTCTCAAGGTGCATCCATTTTCCTACAAAATGAGTCTAATAGATGTTTGTTTATAGCAGAGTGGCACTCTACTGTGTATAAATACATTTGCTGTATCCATTCATCTGTTGATGGACAGACATGTGCTTATATGCTATACCTATGCATATACATATGCTATACTTTCAAGATTTAGTGATTATGGGTTGTGCTGCTATAATGTAAATATGCATGGACCACTGTAATATGATGCTTTCACGTCTTTCTAGAAGTAGAGGAGATTCTACAAGGCATTGTAATCCTGAAATTAAGAAAATTCTCAGATTTTGAGGTATAGGAATCATCTCTTAATTCAGATTCATTGGAAACAAACTCTGCCATGGCAATCCTCTCAGCAACACCTAGAAAGAAAGTGTGGACCAGAGCAGGTTCAAGAGGCTGAACGGCCACAATCATCCCAGCAGCTTCGGTGGCCACCAGGAGCTCTGAAGTTCAGGTTCCTGTATTTTCCTGAGCTGACTGCCCAGCCCTGGGGCACCCAGGCCGTGCACCACAGCATCGGGGACAGGTGGGGAGGCTCCGGACCACCCCAGCACTCACACATGGTGAAGCCCAAGACTCTTCGGGCTACTCTTACTGAAGCAAGCTAACGTTGTTGTTAAATAAACATACACTGCCACACTCACAATCATCCCATGATACCAAACAGGGAGTAAGGGTCCCCATTTCACCCTAGATTATTGGGAGCAACCTATAGAAGAGTGACTCTCAGGGTATAGAATACTAATCACAACCCATGAGCATGGACATCTCTTGTCGTATCTGTGCCATTGGTTGATCCCCTGTTAGAACGGAGACATCGCCCAAACAGGACAGACCTGGGCACACAGAGAAGGGGGCTTCTCGGGTTCATCCTGATCCCGAATGGAGGCATAGAACACCTGAAAGCAGGACTCTGCAAAGGGCAAAGGCAAAGGCTCCTCCACACAGCTGCCAAGAATTTTGCCTCTCTGTATCTTTCTTTGAAACATAAAGAGAAAAAAATATCATTTTCTGCCATACAGGCCCCTGTGAGTCTCATCCGTACGAAAGGGTTGTGAAAAGCATCAACTATCCTGAAATGCACAGTGTTACTATTATGGTTTATCATCCGCCTCGGTCTGTGGCTGCCTCACACCTAGACAAAGGAAGCGCACTGCTTTTTATTTGGTGATAGCTCATCCGAAACACTTCCTGATAGGCAGTCAGTGGTGTTGTTAGTGGACGGCCCACTGAAGCCATCGTCTTGAAGTTCCTCGCTGGTTCACCTTGGCTCCTTTGGAATTTCACAGAGGCAGCTGTCTGAGGTCTCATTCTGGTTCCCAACATGAAATTACATCACCAGGGTCACAGAGTGGGTGCCTGCACTGTAGTAAGCAGGCTGGTTTCCATGGCAGCTGGTGAGAAAGCTGTCCAGGCAACTATGGGCATCACACGCCAAGGTCTGGTGAAACAAGATGTTATTGACAAGACCTACCTGACAGGACTTTTGTTTGAGTCAATTCATCATGACTATTAATAGTGATCTAATAATATCAGTATTTAGACAAGCATTGAGATAAATATTTTACTCAAGTCTCATTTACAGTATCTCTGAGGGGTAGTTACTTTCATGATGCTCATTTTACAGATGAGGAAACTGAGGCCTGGGAGATGAATTAATTTATCTAAAGCCTTGCAGTTAGTAACTAACTTAACAGTACTTCCATCTAAGACATTTCACTCTGTGTCCTGTATCGGTGGTGGTAAAGCTATTAGAGCTTTCAATGATACAAACAGTCCACTGTGGGACATATAGGACCTTTACCATCCTGTATATTTAATCATGCTATGCAGCTATTGCTATTCAGATTTGTCTTGCTGGAACACTCTTTCAGTGAGATTACTCTCAAATCAAAGAATCTGCAAAGTGCCCCCCTTTCCACAGCAACTGTCATTTCAGGCACAAAATATATGGCTTATGAGCTTTAGTTCCTTTATCAGCCCCTTAACGATCCACTGCTAGCCGCCTCTAGTACTCAACTCAAACGGGCTGCCCAATCCATCAGATCAGCTCTGACTGCCCTGAACGCACCGCTAGCTTGCCCCTTCAGCTTGGTCTTAGCTGACACCGCAGTTCCTCCTTAGAAAGGTTCTGTCTTTCCTGCCACATTGTCCACTATGCATTCTGCATTGTCCACTACGCATTCTACGAGCTGATTCTGTTCCCAAGCTGTCCCTGCCCACAGCCAATCCCAGTCCACACAGAAGTATGAAAGATGGCTTTTTCCTTCTCAATTCACAGCACATTCTTATCTGCTGATGATGTGCCTTGGATTTTGGATAAATGATGATCTCATCCCCGAAATCAAGCAATAATGTGCAAAGGTCTTATCCTTTTCTCACACTTGAGCTAATATAATAACTCAAGAAATAGAATAAGCACTTTCTGAAGGTACCTGAATCCCAAAACCACGTGTGGAATGGAACTGACAAGATACAGCAGGTATGTGTGAGCTGGGATATTACAATTAGAAGAAAGATAATCATATAGATTCATCATGGAATCGTACTTAATGAAACCGTTAAGTGTATGAAGCCAGTGGAAACCTAGCTTTTCACTGAGGTTATTTAGGCAGTTTGGTATCTATAGATACACAAATTACATTTTCATGCAAGAAATTAGAAACTTTACTTAACCTTAATGGAAACTCCAAAAACTGTATCCAAAAGAAAAAAAATGTGATATTTTTATACAATGGAATACTACTCAGTTATATAAAAGGATGATCTTGAGGCCTTTACAGGTAAATGGAGGCACCTTGAAAACATCCTCATTAGTGAAATAAACAATGTAACCTGAAATATTTTGACCTAGGAATCACATTACAGATAATCTAGTCCAATCCTCTCATTTTTCTGGTAAAGAATCTTCACACCTGGGAGAAGAAAGAACTTGCTTGGGGCCCAGGACTCAAGAGGAGAAAAGAAAGAATTTGATTGCCCTCTGGCGTGACAGTATGTCTGTTCTTAGAGGTGACATGCTGGTACTGTGCTCTTTCCCTTTCTGTGACCCCTGCATTAACTTCTGTTTCGTATAGAAAAGAGTTGCATGTTGATTGTTCAGTACGCCAAGACCACAGAACTCTTGAGCCTTCCCACGTCCAAACCAAATGACTCCTCTTTTCCAAACCTTACCAGAAGCACCCATTTTCATCAAAGCAGTTATTTTCATTTATCTTGCTATCGTATGTGAAAACAGTGATCTTTATGAAAAAGAATCATAGAATTTTGTTGTTGTTATTGTTCCAGGGATCAAACTCACTATCTCGCACTTGCCAGGCAGGTGCTTATGCTGCTGAGCTAAATCTCCTGCTGCTGCAGTTTCCCTAGGCCAGCTTAGACCACAGTACAGCCAGCCTTTGTGGGGTGCAGACCCTTTGCCCATACAGAAAACCAGATAGACGCACAATCACAGTGGAAACAAAAGGATTGATGGGAAAGGTATGGGGTTACTTAAGTATTAAAATAAATTCTCAAGAACCAGGCTTAGCAAGCACAGAAACTGGGTATGTCTGGGAGGATTTGGGTCACTCTTTCCAGGTAAAAATGCCAATAGCCCCAGTACCATTTAAAACACAAAGTGAAGGGATGGTGTGTCAGAGAAGACCACCTTAGGTTGTAGCCCTTGGCTAGCAAAGGTGGTGCTCTCAATACCAGTACCTGGAAGGACCCAATTCAGTGGGGACCCAGTTCAGGCCAGCAACTTAGTCATTCAAGGAACATGCAAAGAGCAGGCTCAAAGTGGCCACCTTGTAGGACTGTGGAAGAACCACTCAGCCAAAAATAATCAAAGGAAAATTATGTGATACTTCCATTGAGATAGCGATCCAAGTATTTTGCAAATATTATCACCTCATTCTACAAACATCTCTTTGAGATCTATGAATGAAGTTTTTTAGCTCAAATTTCTAAAATTTAACTTCAAAATGATGTAAAACACTTCTTGTTTTATCTGGCATTTTCCATTCCTGGGTTCTGAATGCTCTTGGAGTATGTCTTTTGAAAAACATATGCTTGGCAATTTGAAACTGTCCACAGCTCATTTTTGTGAAGTGTTTTTTGTTGTTGTTGTTTGGGGTGTTTTGTTTTGTTTTGTTTTGTTTTGTTTGGTACCAGGGATCAAACTCACGACCTCACACTTGCTAGGCAAGCGCAGTGCTGCTGTACCGTCGACCTCTTGTGAAAATGTTTTCATGTGTACTCGTTTTACTATGTATGTTGATATGATGAGTTTTCATATTTTGGGTCCTCTCCTGTTGATAGTGTTCCCTTTCTGGTAGCCAACACTCACTAACAATTTCTGGTCACCTACACAGAATGACTGAATTATACCCTCTCCCAAGACATTTTATAGTTTCATTGCTGCAATTTCATCTTATATTTTACCTAATAACACATTAAATTAGAGCTGGGAATTAAAAAATAACTTTACCTAAAGACGGTGATGCCTAATTTTTAATACTTGGTTAATTTCAAATGTAAGATAATGAGAAGAAAAATAGTACTGAGAAGGAAACGCCATTGGTGCTCTGTGCTATTATTAACACTCAGCGTGGCTCACCATGGCAATAGAGAAAATTTTTAGCAGCCAACAAGCTAAACCAGTCCTTTGTCCTGGAACTTTCAAAGAAAATAGTAAATGCAAAGACTCACCAAATTTATAACCTATTGGAAAACTAATCTATTTCTAAGTAAGGATTTGGAGGTTGTAGATATGGAAACAAAGCTATTCTGGTGATTAAAAAAGGAAAAAGAATACCACCATAAATGCCAATGTCAGTGTATCACAGGCTGACTTTCTTTCATAGATTAAGTTTATAAAGGGAAAAGCCAGTGATTATAATTCAATAGTTTTTTTTTTGTTTTTCAAGAAGTTTAAGCAACTTCTGAAAACCCTGCTCTCCTCATAGGGGAATGCTTCTGCCTCAGTAAGATGAAAGGTAATAAATTTTGCTGGATTTGTGTTTACAAAAAAGTATGAGAATAACACTTGAGTCTCTTTCAACTCAAAATCATGCTTCAGAATGAAGTGTAGTTACAGAAGAGGCAGGCACAATGTCCTGCATGTTCTTGCTTCACTGCAATGGGAATCATGTTTTCAACCCGTGGTGAATCTAGACACGTGGCCAGATAGACATGGGTGGGTGGATGGATGGATGGATAGATAAGCAGAAAATTGATCAATAGATTAATTGGTACAAGTAGAAGATAGGTACGTGATATATAGTCATTCTTATCAGACCACACTTGTAAATGTTCCTGTTCTTAGATTCCTTTTGTACTTCAGCAATGTCTAGCCCTTCAAATTGTCTCTGATTGCCTACTTCCAGGATCTTAACATTTTCAACTATATTTAAAATCTCTAAATTATATAGATATCTAGGAACATATGGGCACATATCTATAAGTATAAATGTATAAACATTTCACACATATAATATTTAACTGTCGCTAATAAATTATTTTACCTAAAGGCAAAAGTTAAGTTACTCTGAGAGAAAAACAAGAAAGAAAAATCCCTCAGTAATAACCAAATATCTATCTATATTCACCTTTTTAAAATTTTCCTGGAAAAAATCTTTGCATGGTTAAAAAGTAGCTTAGGCAGAACTTTCATTATCAGATGGAGACTGAAGTACTATAACTTTGTGCTTAGCATGTTTTGGTCTATCTTAAAAGTAGATTCAAGTACCGGCAGCCAAAGATGCTTGCAATAATCATGGAGATGATTCACTCTGTCTCCAGGAGCCACCAGACTAAAAATGGTGATTATTCCGATGAATGGCCCATGGACACCACAGCCCACTCAGGGGCATCCTCCTGCACTGGACTGATTACAAGAAACATTACTTATTTGTGGACAATTACCCTAATGTTCTATAGACAGGGTTCTATGCATGGCTAATCACTAGGGAACCTAAGTAGAAATTTGCTCTTACCTTCTTTATCTCACATTTTTCAAAAGTTATTTTTGTCATTTGGTTTTAGATACCTCCTATCTGGTCTCAGCTGCACACTTTTCTACTTTTTATTTTCTTGATCATCTGGAAGCTAAGTCAACAAAACAGCTTGGCACAGTGAATCATACATTCTCACTGTGGTGTTCCATTGTGATTTTTAAAGTAGAAAGAAGAAAACCACATTCTGTTATCAATAGCAAAGGAAGAAAAATAAACTTTTCATCTCTAACAGGAAGAGAAAGAATGTTAAGTACTCTAAGAGATATATGGTGAATGTCAAAGACCAAAGGGCCAATACATTTTCATAGCTACATTAAGCAACAAATGGAGCTGTGCAGAGTTATTCGGCTGGAATTCAAGCTGAGTTGGACATCAGCATACAGCTGCTCGCATAAGTGCTCTGCCTTATAAGTGAACTTACATTCCTTCCAGAGAATTCCTCAGCTCTCTACCATTCTGATTTTAGCCTTCCTCATATTTCTAGCCAGTCTTTGCATTGAATCACCTGGGTGGGCAGCACAATACTGATACTTAGAAAGCCAGTAATGACCGAACCTGAGCATACTTAAAAGTGAAAAAATGCAGCTAAATCACAATCATTTAACCAGTGATCAAAGCTTTCAATTAATGGGAATACTTTGCAGCACACTTCTCATCAAATGTAGGAGTTAAAATGACAGTGTTAAAAGAAGCCAAAAAAGATATGCTTTTATCAGCCATTATAAACAGCAAGTAATATTTCATTGTTTAGACCTTGAAAATATTTGAAATGTTAGTTTCAGAAGATCCAAGACTTGCATATTCAAGTGTGCAGAATTTCATAAAAAAATAATCTAGCTAACCTAGTGCCTCATGGAAAATGGAAATAACTACTTGGAACCAGACACTCAAGGGAAAGGTCTCTATACACAGTTCGTCTAGTATACCTAAAGTTCAAATAACAACCAACAAGACATTTTCCTGGTATTTGTCCTCTTTCTGTTGTATATATTAATGGGATACTAAGGCAAGATAACTTCATTTCCTCTTCAAGTCCCCATAAGTCATGGCTATTTGCCCAAAGAAGAGAGGGCAGGTGCAACCATAACAAAGAGGCTGTTAGCTTAGATGCCAGCCACCTCTGGAATCTACATCAACACTGTCCTACAGAGGAAAATAACAGGGCAGTAGCAAGTCAAAGACGTGAACTCCAGGGGCCTCTTCTTTGTCTCTCCATTGAGTATGTATCTACATGTGGAAGAAGGGAGATAGTGCTGTGAGGGTATCAAAAAAGAAACAAGGACCGAGAGACCAACAGGAATATTTGTTGCAGAGCCTCTAGATGCCAAGGGGACCCTACCTTCAGATCCAGTCTTGGCTCCAACTTGCTGCAGGTGTGACGGCCAGTGGCTATGTAGCAAAGTTACTGGAGAGAAGGCGTGGCCTCTTGTGACCTACATGTAAGAATTCTAGATGTTCCAATGCTCCTCAGAAGTCATCTGATGCATGTGCATACTATAACTGCGACAGATCTGGGAAGAAGCATAGCTGGCGAAGTCTGACTGTCTGGTGACACGTCACATCATAAGGAAAGGCCGCACATCAGTTATACTTTGACTTGCACTTGGGTTCTCACCAGCACTAGATGTCTTGTGCATTTTAAAAATTGATAATTGTTAGGTGGAGATGGTATTTTATCATTATTTTAAATGTGAGTGTTCAACACTATCATAAGTCAGTATTTGGTCCACTTGCGGAAAACAAATTTTTCTTATCTGTTCACCGTTTTCCCAGCACCATGCCAAATAATTTACCTGTATTTACTTGTGTAATCATTGTAACAATCCTCTGGGGCAAATAAATGCTGGTATAATGCCCTCTTTACAGAAAAGAAACTGGAGCACTGGGGTATTAAACCATTGGTCCGAAGTTTCTCAGTTAACCAGGGCTCCGTTCCCGATCCAGCACTCTATTATTGTGAGAGCAATTTGAGAAGAAAAGACTGCAGCCCTCGAGAAGGCAGTGGAGGCGCTGAAGGTGATTGACACGGGTTCCAGAAATGCACAGGGGACCAAAGGGAGGCAAGTCAGTGAGAACAGCCAGAAGCAAAGACCTGGAGGAGGAGACAAGCCGCTGTCTAGAAGGAAAACAGTGTAGACAAGCCTAGGAGAAGCAGAAGCCACTAAGTCATCCTCAAATAATGCAGGGACTGTGGTTTCTACTCAGTCACAAGGAAAGGATGTGGAGAAGCGAAGAGGCACCACGCAACAGGACAACGTGTGTGCCCAACACAGTAAGGAGCTTTCTTCCTGGGGCTCCGCCTGGGATACACACAGGAGACAGTGGTTCCCAGTCCTCTGGACTTTGAAACAGTGAGGAATCCTTATTGTTCATTTTCTAATCCCCAGCGCAGTGTTTTCCTAGTGTGGTAAAGAGAAGAGTGAAGTGTTGTTGGTAAGGGAACAGCCACCCATTGCAGCCACACTTAGAGCCACACAAAACACTAATAGCTATAGGATTCTACCAAATTAAACCTACAAAACAATCCCAAATCCAGTCCATCAGTAACTAAGAAAAAATGACCTCCCATCTTACCAATCTTATTTTTATAATTAGACGAAAATTTCTGCTCTCACTCATTACTAGCAAGTTGTGTGTCTGACAAACTTTCCAAAGGACAGAGAATTTTCTAACAGCTTTTTGGAAACTACAGTGAGTGTTCAGTGGTGAGTTTTAAAAGCATGAAAAGAAAAGGCTGCTAACACACAAAGAGAGTGAAAAGAGCCTAAAATATTTTGAACACAGGAAAAGAGAGAAATAATTATGTTTACTTCAGATTCCTGCTGAGATGTAGCCCTGTATTTTTTTCTTCTCACCTTAGATATCAACTTACAGCCAGATCTATTAATCCCTCAATTAACATGTGGATAGAAGAAATTTCAAAGCAAGGAAAGCAAAAAAGAGGTAATGACATCTTTTTTCCTTCAGTCTTTTCTCTCACGGTCTCTCCAATTTCCATCCCACATAGGGAAATTGGTGTGTACCGCAGGTGGTTATTGCCTTCTGAATGTATAAGAATTGTGACACAAAGCACTCTGGGGTTTCGTGATTTATTGCTTTATCACTTTTAGTGCTGTCTCTGTTCATTCTCAAGTCAGGGCAGGTTCCAGGACATAGGAAAAGGGCAACATCTTCTAGATTTCCTTTTTAAAGGGCAAAGCACTTACCATTTTCTACATACAATGTACTTATCTTTTGGATCCCTGTTAAATGAACAGCACCAAAGCCCAATTTTTAAACCTCTTCAATACAGGAAGACAGGTTTTCCACATTACCAACCAACTTTCAAGTTCTTGTGCATCACAGTTGCCATTTGCATGAAAATTGTGACTGTTATAGAGTACGTTTTCATTTTAAGAGAATTGTGTTTTCTTGTATACACATGAACACACATCAGATATGTGTGTGTGTTCCATATATTTATATGTATGTTCATGTGTGCTATGTTGTGAGAGAGACAGACAGACACAGAGAGAGAAGGAGAGAGACATGTTGGTCTGGAACTCTCTCCAAATTATGCACATCTAGGTAGTTCTTTCTCTCTTTATCATCAGAATTTACCATCTGCTGTTTGAAGAAGCAAGATCACTCCACTCCACGCAGCAGAAAGTTCAAGAGAACAGTCACCTAGAATTAGAAATGTAGCACCCATGTAAATGACCATGGCGGAAATTAAAATATAGCAGAATGCCTACTTGTAAGCCTACTCTAAATCTTCAGTATTTTACTTTCTGTAGCCCTAAATCTGGTTTCAGATTTTTGTATGAGTATCTCTATAGAAAAATGGGTTTTGTTTACTATTTGTTTACTTCAGTGTCTGTATCCATTTTTGTCATGAACAATGGTAAAGTTCAGCTACAGCTTTCCATGAGCTTTATGACAAGGATTGACAACCACTTGAAACATATTAAGGTTCAAATAATAGATAGTTTAGGTTTCATTAGTCATACCCACTGTATTGTGATTATCTACAAGTAGCTCTAAAAGAACCATAGACAATGTGTAAACAAAGATATATGGTTCTCTTCCAGTAAAATTTTACACACACCGAATGTGGCTTAGTCCTTTAATTGTGAATCCTTCCCTAGCATGTAAACTAGTAAATCATGTCGTAGTTGTACACTGTATTAAACTTCCCAAAACCTACAACATAGAAAGAAATTATAGACCAATATCTCTGATTAATATAGGTGTGAAAATCCTAAAAATATACTATCAAACCAAATACAGTAGCACATTAAAAAGATCATTCATCATGATCAAGTTAATCACAGGCATGCAAGGACAGTTCAATATATGTAAATTAATAATCATGATACAACACATCTACACAAGGAACAACAAAACATTGAATGCTCATTATGGTACAGAAAAAGCTCTTGCCAAAATATCCCCTTATGATTAAAACTATCAATAAATAGCTATGGCAAGAATGTACTTCAGAACAATGTGGGCCTTGCATAAGTAGCCCAGAGCTAACACTGTACTTGTATAAGTCAGTTTTCATATTGCTGGACAAAGTAACTGACACTCTCACCTAGAGGAGAGATTTCTGTCCAATGTAGTAATGCAAGTTTTAGCAAGAGAATTTAGGCAACAGAAAGAAATTAGAAGGCATCCAAATTGGAAATGAAGTTAAAGTGTCTGTTTGCAGATGACATGATGTTCTCTAGAGAAACTCTAAAGGCCACCAACACACAATTAGAATAAAATATACAAATTCAGCAAAGTTGAAGGGTACAAAATCAACACACAAAAAGTCAATAAAATTTCTATGAAACACCTGAAAAAGAAATCAAGAAAACAATCCACTTGCAAGAATTATAAAACAAGAATAAATTTAAACAATACGGTAAAAGATGTCTAAGACAAAAACTGTACAATATTGATAAAAATTAAAGAACACAAAACCATGGAAAGATAACCTATTTTCATAGATTGAAGAATTAATATCATTAAAACGTCCATATGAGCCAAAGTGTTTTACATGCATGATATATTCTATCAGAATACTAATGACCATATTCATAGAAAGAGCTAACCAATCCTAAAATGTGCATTCCACCATAAAAGACCCCAAAGGGCCAAAGAAATCTAGAGGAGAAAAAAAACAAGAAAATTTGCATGCTCTGCATTGATTTCAAAATATACTATGAAGTTTTAGTAACCAAAATAACAAAGTACTGACATAGAAACAGACCGATAGAGCAGTGTAAAGGAATAGAGCCCCAAAACACATCCAAGTATATATACCTAGCTAATTTTCAACAATGTAGCTAAAGACCAAAAATGAGAAAAGGGCAGCCTCTTCAAAAAATAGATGCCCACATGCAAGAAAAACATGAAATCAGACCCTTATCTCTCACCTTGCACAAAAATCAAATAAAAAATAGCAATAATTCTCCACCTCCCCAGAGCATTGCAGATAATCTTGCGGCACTGCCACACATCACCACATTTAACTGAGTGCAACAGATTAAAAAGGAAAGCTTTAGTGCAAAAATACAAAAATTTAACTGGATTTACACAAAGCTTGTTTGAACTCCCAACTTACATACTATGGCAATGACAGAGATAAAAGAGTTATTTTAAAAGACACCTCCATAGAAAACTGTAGTTTATCGAAACATTTTGCAAAACTAATTTTAAACATCATCAAGTAAGAAAAATTAACTTTGCAAATTCTACCTCAACATGTATCTACTTTGTCTCTTTATGCAGTCTCATTTTAAATAAAATGCTTTGTGTACAAAATCTCTACAAAAAACATTTACAGTCTAATTGCAAACTTTATAGAAAATATTTTTAATAAATTTGATTATTTCTCATTCCCTCTTCTCTATCCAGAAATCATATTATCAAGACAAAAATCATATGACAATAAAAGAAAGAAAATGTCTTCAAAATTTGTCTGTAAAAAAATTTTTAGACAATCACAATGCTGGAAATGCTGCTATTGATGGATTTCTACTTCACAGTACCTAAGAGATGCTATAAGAACAAACCTAAGCCTGAGACATGGAAATAGTAGACTTAAAAATGGACCCCATTATATAATCGTTAAATATTCTATACATCAAAAGTCTTAAAATTATGGATAATCTCAAAACAATAAAATATGTACAATTTTATCATTAAAATAAATAATAAAAATATAAAACTATGGATAATTTCAAAATAATAAAATATGTAGCTTTTTAACTTTCTACTTTGGACCTAAATTACTTCCCCTCAAACCACAGATAGTTATCCATTGAATAAATTTTATAGGAACATTGCTTACCATTAAAACAATGGCACCATTATATCCTTTAAATACATTTTTGGATCTCAAAATACATTTTATCACAGTTAGTTCAAAGTATATTTATACAGACTGAAAAATTACAAACCCCATTTCTTTTTTCTTTTTTATTTTATGAAAAATAAGGCAAAATTTCTTAATCAAACAGTAAGAAAATAATAATAGTTACTGCACTATGTACTATCATCTTCAAAGTTACTCAGTAGAAGACAAACCAAAAAGATTCTTACAAAACAGAAACAAATAATAATACAAATATTTCTTTTCAAGGAACTAAGGTAAACAACTTAAAAATATAATGCTAATGAAATAAATCAAGTTCTAATATAATATGATTTCTCTCACATGAGGAAAAAAAGTATATATATATATATAGTGTGTATGTGTGTGTGTATTCTTAGATTTTTCTTGTTGCTGAGACAAAATACCCTACACCCAAGTTAAAGGAGGAAACATTTATTTAGCTCACAGTTTGTAGAAGTTTCAGTCCATAGCCAGCTCCGAAGAAGATGGTCTTGAAAAACAGTTTATGGCAGGCAGAAGGCAACAAAAGCATCCAAGCTGCAAGCAAAAGGCAAAAAGTGACAGATTCTTCCTGTCCCTTTATATTGTGTCCAGAGGCAAGTAGCACTCACACCCAGAGTGGAGCACCCTTAATCCTACTGAGAACCCTGCCAAACCAATGACAGGATTAATTTAGGAACCACACCACCTTAATTCCAGGGTCACACACTCTAGATCCAGCACCTCCGCAAAGCCCCACCTAACACCCCATGAGGCTTTGGGGGACCTCTAGACACAGCAATAGCAGAAGATGTGAAAAATAACACAGGAGAAGAGGGATTCACCTGCTCAAAGCACTTACTATACAACTACGGTTTTAAACAACATTATGCACACAGATGTAACTTGGATTTGGACTCAAAACGTAGGTTAAAACAACTTAAAATTGATTACAATGCAGTAGGTAAGAGAAAGAAGTAACAAATTACCCAGCCAATCAAAAACTGTCAAATAAGTTACCTGTACTATTAAGGACAGTCTAATTCAGTGCTTTTTATTGTGGAAAACACAGAACAAAATTTTATTATCTTAACCACTATTAGCTGTACATTTGTATTAGCAATATGCACACAGTGTGTTTTTTTTTTTAAAAAAATGTTACCAACAAATGTTATAGATTACCAATATCCCTACAGTTCCATAAAAGTGTCAGTAAATTTATAAATCAAGTTTAAAACATTTTTGTGGTACTGGAAATTGAACCCAGGGCCTTGACACTTAGCTATGTCTATAGAAGCCTGCTTATTTATTTATTTTACTTACTTATTTAGACAAAGCCTTGCTAAAATTATAACTTTGCATGCTGGGCTCAAAAGTGCAATCCTTCCACTTAGTCAGCCAGAGTCCTTGGATTACAAACATGTACCACTCTGCTCAAATTTAGCACTTTGGAAATCTCAAGCTGTATCTATGTAGAAAAAAGGAAAGAAATATCCATGTGGCAATAATCTTAAATTATTAAATTGTGAATAATATACATTCAAAAATGACTCCAAGAAATACATTGAAAAGCTAGTATATTCTTCCCCAGATCTGAGACAAGATGTAGGTTTCTTCACCTGCAGGAGCTCCTAAGTGGCTTTGTCAAATCCTGGATTTCAAATTGGAAGAACCAACACTTCATTAAAGCCAGATCTTCTCCAATGGATCTTAAGAGATTTTACTCTTTTTTCATATCCTTTAATTTCCTCATAACCAAATTTACAGCCAACTGTGATTCTGCCCAGAAATATCATAATGAATTATGTGATTGCTAATCAATTAATAAATGACAGTGGTTATTTCGGAAAATGATAGCAATCACAGTAGCAGAAACTTTACTCTTTTCTAAGCCCTCAAGTCTGATCTCTGCCCAGAAGACTCCAGGTTTTTCTTCAGTAAGTATCATAGTAAAACTCCAAGTAAACAACACCTAAGAATTTAATGTCAGCTGTTATTAAATCATGAACTAAGAAAACTGTGTAAACTAAGTGTCTAAATGGTTTATTGATTTCTTCCTATTTGTCAATTTGTCAATAACCTATTTGCCAATAGGTTATTCAGAAGAAAAGTAAAGTAAAAAAAAGCAAATAAATCAAACCACTAAAACTATTCTGCTTCATGAAACCAGGTCCACGAATAAAGGATAATCTAGCGTTACATAAAATGGGAGGGATGGTTTCTGAGTAATCTTGGATGGGAAGATTTTAAATCATCACTAACGAGAAAAAGTCAATTTGATCTAAAATGAGTTTTAGTTCCTTTCAGATGTTTATTCAGTTTTATTCAGATAAATTGCAACGGTAGTTAGTGCCTGAAATATAGCTTAAGCATCTATGTGATTAATGTTCCTACACAGGTTTAGAAAATGAAATGCCCCATTTCTACTGATCTGAACTAATGAAATATCATTCAGTAAATTAAACCCTCACATGCTCTGAAGCAGGCGTACAATTCACTGTGACCGTGTGCACCCTGTTAATGACTTTCAGGCGTGCTGAAGAGTGAGGAATAATGACAGATGGAAAGTTCCAGCAAATCCATAGCAACGGCCACTCTCATCTGCATATGTGTGTTTGCTCACTGTTTCATACTTTGCTGGCGATTCATATCCATTAAGTATCAGTTAAGATGCTGCCGAAGGGAATGCTTTATTCAAAACCTCGTTCCTTCATTAACAAATATATCATTTTTCTCATAATCCAGGCCTATCTTTTCTCCTCAAACGGTTCATACTTTGTATTTTGTAAAACAATTTGAACAATCAATCTTGGTTGAAAATAGCAATTCCACAAAAGAATGAATTGTACATTTTATGATACAAACCCAAATACATTACATTTGTCTGGTTTTCTATTAATATTCATGAAATTTTTTTGCACTATTTGTTTTCTAGATTGTATTTAATTTGGTTCCTACTTTTCTACTAAATGTGGTTAAATGAGAAGCCCAAATTGCTATTTTGTGGAGTGTGCTGAAGTGCTAATGTGTAACGTGGTTAAAAATGACTAATGAAAATTTTAATAGGACCTTTTTCTGCAGTCTAATTCCCAATATGTCCTGTAGCATGCTTGTGTTATCACTGTGTTTTTAGATTCAGACATTATATATAAATGTATGTCATGGGCATCATTGTAAAAGCCAGTGAGGTATACTATAATAGGAAAGGCAATGTAAGATCAAGTTTTAAAAATTCTTATCCTGTAGCTGCCAATCATGTGGTCCAACTAGGCGGCTCCTATTCATTTGAGGGTCTGCATTTTCAAAGGAGAAGGCCTCACCTCTCCTCACATCTCAAATCTCCTCCTCTGCCTGTATTACCTATCCTAGTTATTAAGAATAGCTAGAAGAATGTAGTTTGGATTTAGGTCATCCTAGACATAAATTCAAGCCTTGCCACTATCCTACCCCTGATCTTAGGCAAGTTATTCAAGCCGTGATGATGACTGCATCATAAACTGCACAAGGCAATGTGAATAAAGAATGCAATGGCTCCTTATGTCAGGATCCTAATCTAGGAGTCTTCCTCCGGCTCCTTCACTGCATTTCTTCACTACAGACTGTCCTAAGGTGTGTTACCCCCTCAGTATCTAAATAACTTCCTTTATTAGTCCATGTATGCAGTACCTAGTGTCCATGTTCCTCACGTGTGGTTGGCGCATGTACATAACATGTTTTAATTCCTCTTCTCATCCCTTTCCTTTCTCTCCATCTCCCGACCCCCTTCCAGTTTGAGCAAGTCCTGCTGTCGTGGCTTTCCTCATGATAACCCACCCTGCTTCCCACAGGGTGTGCTTTTATCTTTCTTTTTTCCTCTTTTACTCACCCTCACTGTAAAACCAGTTTCTCCCTCACTCTTCACTTCTACTTTTTCAAATAAATTTTGGCTCTGCTTTTAAAAAAAGTCAAAAGAAAGCTGTACCACCCTGCTTCCTGTTATCTTCTTTTCAATGGTCTCTTTCTCTTCACCTCCACAGAGATGCCACAGTGTGCGCCCTGGTTGTTCACCTGTGTGATGTCTGTATCCTCCTCAGTGATTTTTGTGCCTAAATTGTAATCCCTTCCAAGCTATCTTCCACAAGACCCAGAGTAATTACACTGTGAATTGGAATATTTTACTTCTCCAAATTAAGCTTTCAGTTGCTATCTTAGTTACTCTTCTCATTACTGAGACAAAATACCCAACACCCACATGTTAAAGGAGGAAATGTTTGTTGAGCTCACAGTTTGTAGAGGTTTCAGTCCCTTGTGGGCTGGCTCCAAGGCAGGGGACCGTGACAGAGGAGCATGGCAGATGAGAAACAATTTGTTTCATGGCAGAAAGGAAGAAGAGAGCCTTCCTTCCTTGCTTGCCTTTTATTTCATTCAGTTGGCACCGTCCAAGCCCAAGAAGGAACTTCCTTGTTCAGTGAGTCCAGCACCCACATCCCGAACTGAGTGAGAGCAATCAGTGGACTAATCCAGTGTCACGCACCCATGACCCAGCCGCTCTCAAAAGCCCCACCTACGAGTGCATGAGGCTTTGGGGGGAGCATCTATGTGATTAATGTTCCTACACAGGTTTAGAAAATGAAATGCCCCATTTCTACTGATCTGAACTAATGAAATATCATTCAGTAAATTAAACCCTCACATGCTCTGAAGCAGGCGTACAATTCACTGTGACCGTGTGCACCCTGTTAATGACTTGAAATGCAGCTACTGCTTACCTGGTCAGCGGTATCACTCAACAGTCCTGACTCTCCACCTCAACTCCACCAAACTTTAGCAGTGCCATCATTTCTAACGTCTTTAGCATATGCTATTTCCTAGGCTAGATCAGTAGAAAAGCAACAAACACCAGTCCAAACAGATTTAAGTTGTCACTTTACTTTGTTATATCAGAGAATGTGCAGTGTAAGATCTCTTAAAAGATGACTCTTTGGTCATTACAGACAGAAAAAGTGTAAATCAGAATTCTAGTTCAAAATGTTTTCAGACATGTACCAATGCTCTTTATTGCTAATGCTTTCAACAAGATCAGAGGTAGAGCTTTCCAAACCAAAACTTCAGAGGTGAGCCCAGAATCCAATTTTAAAAGCATATGCTAGAGTGACATTCTAAGTATCTATAATCAGATTTTCTAATAACCACTTTCTTATGTACTAAAATTTAAAAAGACAAAATTAAACATTTCTTTTAAAGCAGAACAGGGATTTTTTTTTGAAAAAAGCATTTAGCATATCAAGAAAATGCAATTAATATATAAGAAAAAAAGGAGCATCAATTGGAAGATTACCCTCTTACTGGTATTATGTTGCAAATTTCCTCTGCACATTTTCAGTGATCCAGTTGTGTCTCACATGACCCTTTGCCCTGACTTCACAGATAATGCATTGCGGTTTTGGAGCAGGTGAAAAGAAATATATTCTAGACACCACAGTACCAGCACCAGGAGATTCACGATGCCTGTGTCCAGTTTCCGCAGAGATTTAGACCTGTGTGATACAGCTGACCTACCTCCTTCCCTTCTTCTGCTTGTGAACCACAAAGCTGAGGCTGCACTTGCCCATAGCTGCAGGTGTCAGCAAAATCATCTTTTCTCCATGAGGCTACAGTTTGCAGGGGTTCAGAGGTTAGATGGTTCTAAGACTCACATAGATCTACTAAACTTGTTGAGGAAACAAATTAACCAAAGTCCCAGATGAATAAAGATTAAGCATACCTAATGTGTCCTGTCACTATAGTTAAGACAAAATAGGCATCAGTAAAGAGTTTCTGAAACCAGGCATGATTGATTCTTTGGTCCAGGTGTGTCCTTGCTGTCCAGGTCTGTCCCATGCACTTTTCGGCAGCCCTAGCTGCTATATGTTAGATGCCCTTAGCATCTGCCCCATTCCTCACCCCCCCAACTGTGACAATCTCCAGATGCTGACAAATGCCTTTAGGAGGACAGAATCATCCCTGGTTATGAACACCTAACACCTGTGTTAGGAGTTGGCAAAGTACAAATCATGAGTAAAAGAGAAAGAAAACAAATAGAGACTGTATAGGTTTCTGCAAAACCTAGAATATTTTTGTTACAGAAAAAGCTTATTGGTCAAAGAAGTTTGTTAAACTGAGGGTCCAGAAAGGCATGACCTGTCCACTTTCACACATTCTGACAGCACATCTTGCTTCTTCATGAGTCTCAGCTTCTAATTATTTTGCACTGTATATGATGTGCTATCAACTAAGATTCAAAATAAGGTTTCCCCAAAAGCAAAAAGTCCAGTAATAATGACTATTTTGTTTCTTTAAGTTTGAAGTTAATGATAACTTTCCTAACTTACTGCTTGGTTTTTACACTACATCTTCTAGTTTCATCTGTTCAATCAATTTAGGGAGAAAATAAAATAAAATACTAATATGTCTTATATTCTAAAATACTAGCATCTGAATTTTTACCTACTTAATTTTAAAGGAAACCACAGATTTTGATCTGTAATTAACCACTGAAATCCAGAGGACGGTAACATTGAGTTGTCCATTGATTCCTGAATTTTGAATGTAATATCACTATTTTAAGTAAAAGGGCACTTTTCTTATTCCTTACAATGCTCACTATCCCTTGTGAGAGAAGGACATTATCAGTAGAAATATGCAATTTCATCTTGCTATAGTTTAAATGATTTTTTTTTTCCTTTAGTGATAAGAAATGGCCACATATTACTTGTTGCTATTTACTATACGTTTAAGACAATTGGTTGTTTCTGGTTTTGTTTTACAGTGCTAGGGCTAAACCCAGAGCCCTGAAACTGCTGCAGGGGTCGAGCCTGCAGACTCAGGGCCGGGCTAAGGGAGCAGGGTCCAGTTGTGTTCTCGACTGCTTGTGCAGGTCTCTTGCTTCCCGGAGCTCCGCGCCCGTCATCGGTACAGTGGGTACTGAGAGACAACACTACCTTTGTGCATTACTGTGAACATAGTAATGATAAAATAATATGACACGTAACAAACAGCATATTTACCAAACTACAACCTAAGAATTTAGCTAGCACTAGCAGTACTGGGAGTGTCGGTACTGGTATCACACCTCTTCATCGGCCTCATTCTCTCTACTTTCTTTTTCCTTTCATTTTAATTTAGCATTTAATGAAGCCAGATTTGTCCTACCATGTAGTCTGAGCACACTTTCCTTGTATACCATTACCTGTCACAGGCGTGACCGATGGCAAACTATTAAGTCTAGATCCACTTTTACTTCCTTTAACTTTCTTGAATTTATGCTGATTGAATTGGTGTTCCTGACAAATTAGACTGCACTGTGAAACTATTTGGAACCCTGCTGCTTTCTAATGTCTTTTTTCTCAAATACTCCCCAAATACTGATAAGGCCAAATGTCTTCGATTATATATGCATCTTAGCAGTGTAAGTCTACTCACAATTCAATATGTGTATCTTAATTTCACCTATCTTGAAAATTACATCACAATCACTGAATTTAATAGTTGAAATATTATTATTATAATTAATTTAAAGTTCTAGAAAAGTAATAATTTCTAAAATTGAATTTAATTTCTTGTCTACTATGCCTGATCCAAATATAATTAAACTAGTGTATTAAAGATTTCCAACAAGGATTTAGATAGAGAAGATATTTTGACAATTCAGGAAGATTTCATGTTTGTGCAATTGTTTAAACACTCTACAACAGAATCTCTGACCTATTTTAGATAGTAATTAGCCTATGGTTATCATTGCTTGCTTACAAATTCATTTATTATACTCTCTCAAGTTCAAAAATAAAATTAACCCTTGATCAAATCAAATATCATTTACCAAATAAAACCCTTGATATTTTTCTCATTCATTTTAATCCTTTTGAAGCAGTAAAATAACACACCTTTCCCAAATTCTTCAAGAAGCCACACTGAATAGCTAAATGCCTATTAGTGTAAAAGAACATTGTCTTCTCTAAAAAAACAGGATTGAGATAAATGGCTAAAAAGTTATTTGAGGAGTATTTTGACTCAATTTATGGGAAGTAGGAAAAACACAGAATCTAATTTAAAGATAGTGAAATGATTGAATAGACAGTCTCCAAAGAAGAGACATAGATGGCCCTGATACAACAAGAAATAGAAATTGGGACTCTCCAGTTGCTGGGAAGAGGATTCTAAAACCTTGTAGCTTCCACAGTGATAAGAGTGATAGGAGTATCTGTGTTTAAACTGTCTGGGGTCTCAGACCCTCATTCCTGCCATAAAATCCAGAGACTCTGGTAGATGTCATTGAGAGTGTGGTGTTGAGCTGAGCACAGTTGACCAGAGGATTAATCAGTCATGCCCTCCCAGTGGAGCTGCATAGAATCCCCCAGCACCAGGGATCCACCACAAAAAGAAATTATTGAAACTAAGGAGGGAGCACACACTCTGGGTTAGCGTCAGAGCTGAGTTGTTAAAGGCCTCTTAGTTGCTGCCCAAAACAAAACAAAACACCTGAGAAACTAGCCATAGAAACCTGGAAACCTGACGTCAGAAAAGTAGTAGATACAGAAAAACAGTTTTTCCCTTTATGGCTAACAAGCCCAGAAATAGATATGCAAGACCACATATCACTAGGGAAATGCACACAAAAATTACATAAGTTTCACTTTGCATCTCTCATAATTTCCATAATGTTTTTCATATAAACCAATAAGCGTTGGTAAAATTATGGAGAAGGTAGGTGCTTTAGATTACTAGTTGGAAGGTAAAATGGTGCATTCACTATAGAAAGCATTTGATGATCGTTCAAAAGTTAAACACACACTTACCACGTGATCCGCCAATCCTATTCCTTGGTATAAGCTCAAAAGCACTGAAAACAGGCTGTCAAACGGATGCTTGCATGCCAGTGCTCATAACGAGATGGCGATGGTAGCCAGCACCTGAGAAAAATACAAGTTCCCGTTTGCCGACAAGCGTATAGCAAACACAGACCTCTACATGCAATAGGCTGCCATCTATCCCTAGGAAAGGATGGATTTCTGCTAGATGCTACAACACTGATGAACCTTGAAAGTTGTATGCTAAGTAAAATAATCCAGACACGGAAACACAATTATCATATGACCCACTTTTACGAAATATGCAGAAGAGGCAAATTCATACAGAACAAATCAGGTGAGAGGTTAGCAGAGGCTGGAGGGGTGGGCAGAGGGTGGTTCATGGTTAATGGTTACATATAGAATTTTTGTTTGGGGTAATAAAAACTTAGGGAATAAACAGTGGTGACAGTTGTATAACTTTGTAAGAACACTTAATGCCCCTGAATTGTGCACTAGAAACAGTTAAAATGGTCAAATTTTTCTTGTGTTTTATTATAATAAAAATAGGCTCAATAAAAATTATCTCCTAGAACCAGGCAAAGAGAAAAGACAAGCAGAGAAAGGAGGGTGGACACGATCACATCTTTATATATGCATGTATGAAAATGTCAAGTGGAACTCATTAATTTGTACAATTAATATGTGTTAATAACTATAATTTTTAAAATACTGTGTATAGAATCATCTCCCATGAACAGATCCTGGGAGACCTGAATACTGAGAACCTCAAAGACATAAAATATTTCCCAAAATGTTTTGAAGATGCATGTGAAGAGAGAGGGCAACTCTTTTAAAGGATGACATCGATACCATTCATGCATTTATTGCCGGTGGGGACAGGAACCAGTATAATTTCAGTGGAAGGTAATTTTGGAAACATCTGATAGAAATTGCTAACACATAAAGTTTCCTACTTTGAAATTCTACTTATAGATCTTTATCTCACAGATAAGCACATCGTCAATTGTATCAGTATTTGTAACGGGAAAAAATCACACAAATAACCTAAACATTTATGAAGAGAGAAGTGCTTAAGTAAGATATATATCATATGAAGTATAAGCAATACTCTGCCAACATAAAAAGAAATTATGAGAGAATTCTGTGCCCTGATAGGAAATGAATTGTCTCCAAACTAGGTTAAGTAACCAAGCACAACGTAGAGATCATAAATGGGTGAGTGTGTGCATGGACATACAATTTCACACAGGTACAGAGAGGACCTGTGCACAGCAAATGAGAAGTGAATAACGCTGCTCCCTGTGCGGGGTCGACCTCAGTGGGGGAGGAGCGACATGTCAGACTCCACAGGATGGGTCATCATTTCAATTGGGACCATGAGAATGCATTGCTTACAGGTAACAAAAGTTTCAAAATCTTAATTCACCCCCTGCACAAAAGATATTTTCCAGTCCCTTCTACTTATGAGTGCCTGTGATTGACTTAGCTGGTGAATGTTTTTACCTTAAAACAGTTTCTCAAGCAATTCATCACCGACCACCTACGGTTGGCCCCTTCTTTGTTGTCCAGGGCTGTTGTGTGTGTTCCAACCTCTGCCCCCAGATGGTAACCGCATCCTCGTGCCCTGTTAGACAAACAAACACATTCCACATATTGCCAAGTGTTTCTGGGGCAGCATCAGAATTGTTAACAATGAAGCCATGGCTTCATTGCTGTGATGAACTTTCTTTCAGATGGAACAGTCAGACAGACTGCGGGTCATTCATTACAAACTCTTTTTAAAAATGTACTCCTTCCAGCAGAGGAAAGGACTGCACATCCCAGTACGGTTTTGCTCGCTCCATTTCAGCACGCGGAGAAATGTAACTGTTAAATAACTGTACGGAAGTCCTTTTATTATACCTTGTTAAATTATTTTATTTTGCTAGTAAAAATGAACAAAATCACATTGTATTCTTACATTTTGCAAAAGAGCATAAGGAAAAAAAAATGAAGTGTTACATTTACTCCTAAATGTTAGAAAACAAAGTAACTTTATTCTTCTCTCTCCTTAAGTATTCAGAATTAAACATTTTATCATTGTTGTATTTGAATACACTTACTGCCTTTTGTTTTTCCTTGGAAAACTATCACTTCAAGTAATTCTAGGCTCTGACTGATAGACAAAACAGAAACAAATACTCAGAAAATGCTTTTGGGTAAAGAAAACACTTGGAAAACAAAGATTGACCAATTTCTTCACTTAGCAAATTTCTTCTTTGTTTATCCCTTTATATTTTCACAATGAAGGCAGAGGATCTTCTGCAGTAATCTTAATTCTTGGATTCCCAGGAAATCTTTGAAGACAAGAATAAGGTTATCCCATCTTTCCACAAGTCCACCATTGAGATCTTTCTTTACCTTAACGAACTCATGACTTTAGCATTTGTATTATTTGTCCTAAAATTTGTCCTATAATTAGATAATTGAAAGTTCAATAATCCATCATGGAAATACTTGCTACATGAACTGCAACTAAAAGTATCTGCAATTGGTAAAAGAAAAAATAAAATCTTGAATATTAATGTTCCTTTTGCCATAGATTATAAATGTAATCCTTCCACAAAAAAAGCAATTAAAAAATAAATTCAAGTGGTAATATTTTCACCCTTGTGAAAATATGTCACCCTTGTGACAGCTGAGACATTTGTTAAATCCAAATAGCATACATTACAGGAATGGAAATTTCTGAATAACTTTTACCAGTTATTTTCTATTCACTACTATGTTTCTGGAGATAATAATCCCTTTGTACTTTATAGAAGTCTGTAGAATGCTTTTATTGCTGAATTGCAATAAATGCAGGTATTGTTTTTAGACGTTTACAGTGGATTTCTGTTGGTTATATCAGTGTTTCCTGTAGAAGTATACTGCTCTGTGAAAATTTTAAAGAGGGAAGTACAGCGTTGCTTTGTGATCCGTTTCACACTCTCTCCACAGCTGAGACATTTGTTAAATCCAAATCATTTGGATTATCTGTTTATCTTAATAGTGCCCATCTGCAATTCAATATATGTACATTATAATCTCATTCACCTCTGAATACCTTTGTAACCACTGAACACAAAATCATTTTATTAAAGAAGAAAAAGAAAATCTGCTCTTTGTTTCTTATAGCGCTGTAACTGTAATGCATAGTTGAAAATTTGACAGTTAAAATAATCGAATTTCGTTCTTTCTCTTGTGGGGAGGCCAGCAGCCTAAAATCAGACATCCTGCGGGGAGTCGGCACTGTCACCTGCACTTCTGAGGAGAAGCCTCTTCCTGCCTCTTCTGGCTTCCAACCACCAGTATGCTTTTTTCTTCTGTGGCTTGTGGTTGCATCTTCCTGTCTGTTTCCACCCTCACATCCTCTTCTCCTGTGTGTGCATCTCATGTCTCCCTTTCCTCTCCTGTCTCCCGTAAGAACCCTTGGTGACAAGATTTAGGGCACACCCAGGTAATCCAGGGTGAGCTCTTCTTGAATTGCTTAATGCAGTCATATTTGCAAACACTATTTGTCTAAATAAGGTAAGAGATTCCAAGAACTGGAATAGCTTGGGGGAACCATTTTCTTACAATGCACTGCCTTTCAACGTAAGAAAAACAGAAATGTCACCAAAACCAAGTGGTGGTCTCTACCACCAAAACCAAGTGGTGTATCTTTTATGTGATATCTCTTATCACATAAAAGATACACAACATTTGCAGAAACCTATACTACTGAAAAAACATTGCTTTATTCTTCTCATATAAAATAATATGCCTACAAAACATTTAGGAACTGTGGGTTTAGTTAGAAAGTGAAAAAGAAACCTACAGCCAGGACACTGAACAAACAAAGACAGATCATTTTCCTGATGCTATTATGTTTCCAACCTGATTTTATAATGCATCTAGGTGCCAATCAAGTCTTAATTGGCTTTCCAAAAGAAACTTCATTGACTGTACTTTCAAATGAAACCTTTCTCTCTGTGTGTCTCTCTCTGTCTGTCTCTCTCTGTGTCACTGTCTCTGTCTCTATCTCTATCTCTATCTCTATCTCTATCTGTCTGTTTCTCTGTATCTCTGTGTCTGTCTCTGGTTCTTTCTGTCTCACTCTCTCCCTCTCTCTCTCTCCCTGTTTCTCTCTCTCTCCCTGTTTCTCTCTCTCTCTCCTTCTCTCTCTCTCCTTCTCTCTCTCTCCCTGTTTCTCTCTCTCCCTGTTTCTCTCTCTCTCCTTCTCTCTCTCTCTCTCTCTCTCTCTCTCTCTCTCTCCATCTTTTCCCAAAACTAAGTGGCAATGCACTTGACACTGAGGTTTCCACACACAGGAAAGGTTGTAAATCCAATAAGGTAGGATAGCAGAAGAATGAATCACTGATTTTCCAATGCATTATTTTTCATGCAAAATAACTGAACATGGGGGTGTATGGGAGAGGATATAAAGGTCTAGAAAGGGGTGTAAAGTGTGTATGAAGAAGAATACAGGAACTTTGGTAACTTGTGCAAGTTGCACACACAATTCAACCGGGGTTGCATTTATCACTGTGGCACCTCGCCCTCTTGATTGGCTTCTTTAACGGTTGACTTGCTAATGAGTGGTCCCTCCTTTGGGGAGAACAGGACAGGCAGCAAGTGAGTAAAAGATTTCCTTTAAGAAACTGGTTCTAGGGGTCTATTTGGGACAGATAACCCAATTTACCTGATTTCAATTTAACCAGCATGTGTTTCATGTACGCTATGCCTCAGACGCCGTGCTCACAGCTGCGGTCACCAAGAGCAGCCGGGTATAGCCTCACTCAGAGGGAAAAAGTACAGAAAGGAAAAGAATTGTAAGAGATAAGGGGTAGGAGGTAAGAGAGGACACAGAAAGAATTAAAATGCATTTTGTACATGTACCCACTCCTGGTCATTGTATAGTAGAAACATGTACTATACTAATAAAATAAAATTTTAAAAGTTGCACCTACGGAACAATAACAAGACCTGATTTATAGCACCCCTCACTAGAGATCCCGTAGGATAACAATGCACCGTTCTGAGCACCTTTAGCTCACATACTCCACCACCAGGACGCAGAGGCCCACAGTGATGAATGACAGATGTTCCCAGGTAAATTCGCTCCCACAGCTCTGCTGGAGCAGAATCGTGGTTCCTCCCCTTCAGGCACTCTCCTAGGAGCGAAAAACAGCACCAACAGTTTTGCCCTGACTCTTGGTATTAACAGGTTTCTAAAGAAGGGTTTGTGAGATCCTGGTAGAGTTTGCCTTCTGCTATCTTGCTGTCCTGAGAACTCGTCCAACAGTCCAGTCTTGGAGATGAAGGTCCTTCAGCCTGAGAAGGGGCACACAGAGGCCCAGTACCAACCTAAGGAGAGCAGTCAGTGGAAAGGGGAGGACTGTGGAACACAGGAGGGAGGAGTCTTCCTCTTCAGAGGACAAGATGTCTGGAGACGAAGGTGTCTTCAGAAGTAAAGGAAAACAAAAGCTTTCCTCTCTCAGTTAAGCCAAAGGGTGCTGTTTTCTGCTAACAAAAGGTAGATGGAGAGAATTGAAGAGGAACTTATAACACTCTCATCAGCAATCACAAAGTGATATCCCTGAGCTGTAACTTACAGGTTTGAAAGTTGGTTTTTGTCACTCAGGAATGGCGTGACCTGGAGCATATGACTTAACCTCTTGGTGCTTCAATTTTCTCATCTTTAAGGGTGAAAAACAGTGGCCCTGAGGCAGGGCCAACAGATTGCTGTAGCTGCTAGTTTCAAACAGGAGCCTAAAGAGAATTCTTTCTGTGGTCTGTTGGCCATTTCAGAACTTTGGAAACGTAATGGTCAATTCATCAGAAAGAAATAGCAGGTGAGTATGGCAGACCTTGGGGAGCCTGTAGGGGAGAGACTCTGGCGCCTCCAGACCTGCACCGTGCGGTTGACTCGGGGTGGGGGTGCCGGGAGAACAAGGAGCTCCTCCCCTCTCTGGGGGGCAGCTGTGAGCCTGCCGGTGCGAGGGCTGAAAATCAAACATCTCGTGTCTTCCTGTCCCCCGTCCCGTGTTTACACACACACACACACAGACACACACACACACACACACCGCTAAGTAAGTAGGAGCCAGTGAACTACACATCTTGTGAAAAGATTGGCTATGTTATTTTGTATGAGCTCTCCATATGCAAAGATATGGACAACCGTTTGGAAGAAAGCAAGAGACAATATGAAGATCTCTTGGTGTCTAGCTTTGAAATTTATGCTTTCTTATGTCCCGTTCTGTTCTGTTTTGTTGTTTAATTTTACCCCCTTTAAAAATAAAATTTAATTTAATTTAATTTTAAAAACGTGAAAAACATTACTATTTACCTCACAGGACAGATGCTACTTACTACTTGATAATATTGATGGTAAAGCCTGTTGCATAACAAATGTGACACAAATGTTTATTTAAATAAATAATTTTATTCTATTGCACTACAACAGGCCATTGATAATGATTTAAGTGTCATTTATCATAGAATAAATGTCACTTGTTACAGGTGCAGCAGAAAGCAAGTGACGGGGTGGGGGGGAAACTGGGCTTCAGAGAAGGAAAAGAAAAAAGAAAGGAGGGTAGGAATGGAGAAGGGGAGGACAGAGTCAGAGACTGGAGGAAGGATTTTTCGCCTTTGTTTCCTAGAGGCAGCGAAGCTAGGATCTCTCAGAATGTCCTCCTCTCATTTTTGCCTCATGAGCCTGGCTAGGACAGGAAGGCTTAGCTGTGGTCTGCAAATGAGAACACTGCCATGCCTGTCTGTCTGTCTGTCTGTCTATCTGTCTGTCTGAGTGCAGTCTTGAAGCCACTGCAGCCTTAAGGATCTGAAGGTGGACGGCGCACTGCCGGCTGGCCACACCCCTCTGGCTTCTGTGAGAAGAGTCCCTGGGACCAGACCGGGACCACAGTGCTTCCTGCCATGCCCTCTGAAACCCGCAGATAGGGGCTTACTGCATCTCATGTTCCCCCCTGCCAAGGTCACGTTTCAGTAACTGTTCGATCACTTGTCCTGTGAATGAAAAGGTCCATTGTCTTTTGTATTTAAGATTATTTGCCAAAAATTAATTTCTTTTATGCATTATTTCACTTAAAACATTGTTTTCCCTCTGTTTCTCACTCTTTTGCTTTGTATTAAAACTTATTTTAAATTATTTTAGTTGAGATGACATAGATAAGTTAACAAAAATTGTGGATCTTAGAGCTTGTTAAATTTTACTCTGATTTTTGAGTCTATGAGCTTGATGGTGATTTAGTTTTCTATTTGCATCAAGTAGCTGAGAACATTCCCAGCGCCCCAAAGTGTCAGTGATTTTTCTCTCTGCAGGAGATGATGTGGCTTTGGTTCCACTTGGAGTATTCTGTGTATCAAAGTCTAAAAAAATTCCAAAACATTTAGTGTAATTGTTTTTCTTCCAAGAAACGACTCTGGAGATGTATTTTCTCAATTGTAAGAATGCAAACCAAAGCATTTTTGTCACCAATGTAACATTGATTCAGTTAAATTTTTTCGGTCTTTAAATTGGAAACGCTCTCACTGAATTGTTAATAAGAAATGGACTCAGACTTACAGGAGGGCTCAGAATTCTTCCTTCCATTAATAAACCTAGGATGCAGGAAGCCCTCAACTCCATTTTTATGTTCACTGAATTTCTAAAATTTTTCTTGTCTAGGTTATTTACAAATTGAAAATTTTCATGAGCTGAGAATACACCTTGACTTTTTTTCTATCACAAACTTTAAAGACAAGGAGGCCATTTCTGGCAAAAGAACATGGAAAGATAGATAGAGGGGGAAGAAGTATACATAAAATTTCAGAAACCACAAAGAAAAATCTACATGTCAGAATGAGAAGTTGGTGTCATTGATCAAAGAAAATGAAATAAACTGAGGGAAAGGACATGTCCATGGTCCACTCATCCACAGAGAAATAAGGAGACCAAAGAGATGCTGACCTGAGGCATGGCTCACTCAGTATCATTCAGCCTTTGATACGTAGAGCAATGAGCATGTTTATAACCCTGCTCAGGAGGCATTTCTCAAATTTAAATCTTGGCATCTCTATGAATCTACTCTTTCTTCCTGTTCATGAGGAAAAGCAAGGATTGCTAGAGACTTCACTGGGTCAAACACAGAACAATATAAGTATTTTAACATTGAAATATTTTCTGCTTTTTAAGTCTCAGTGAAAATCAATCTCCAGGAAAATTTCATGTTACAAACAACTAATCACGCAGAAGCTGCAGTACTTAGACAACAAAGAAACTATGCACTTTCCATTGCCGTTAGGCAAGTGTATGAGTCCCTCAAGATGGGAACACACACGGCCTTTCCTGAGCAAAGTTTGTCTGCAACTTCGCTTGCAAACTAAGGGAAGTGAATTTCTACAACAAACCATCAGAAATCATGTCATGCTCAAACTTGATAATTTGATCATTACCTAATTTTCCATGAAGATTTTACTCCACCAGAATATCTACCTGTCTGAGTTTAGATAATGATGAAAAAAGGATTGATGATCAATACTTTTAACTACTGCGCTTTGCCTGGTGACTCACTGGGACTGGACATAAATATTCCTCAAAGCTGTTAAACAACAAACTGAGCAAGTAAGTGTCAAAAGTGAAGGATAAAGTTCCATGCGATCAGTATTTTTAAACCGAACACTTCTAGGTTTTAGAAGTACAATTCTTGAAACCCACATTCACCGTGAGAGTTAGTTGGTTCTACGTGGAGCTTTGCATGGATAGATGTAAAGAAACAAGATTTTCTGTTGACATCTCAAATGAAATGACAACAGTGACATTGAGCTTGGCAACTTTCATAATACCTTTTTTCTAAGTGAGTGCTCAAGAAACTCGGTTATCCAGTAAAAACTCAAGTAGTTGTCAAGAATCAGCTCTCGGGGGAAAATGGTGGTGGTGGTGGGTGGGGTGCTGGTTTGCACCATTACCCAGTCTCCATGGCACGGATACTCCCATCATGGCTAAGGTCAGTCCTCCACAATCGATTCCCTCAGTGTGGGGTTGGAAGGGGTCTGTACGTGCAGGTCTCCTGAGCCAGGGCTGCCTTGAGTAACCAGCCCTGAAGGCCCTTTCACCATGTCCAGCCAGGTCAAAGCTGGATTTCTGGATAAAAAACAGGTCTGGGATTTAGCTCAGCAGCATCAGCGCCTGCCTGGCAAGCATGAGGTCGTGAGTCTGATCCCCAGTACCAAAAAAGAAAAAGAAGGAAGTAAATAAATGAATATATAATAAGCCATATTTCCAGATGTAAATTTAAACTTTGCAGTTGTACTGTGATCTTTGTGTGAAGAGTTTTCCTGAGTACATAACACAAGAAGCCATGGTGGTTTAGAAGGCACCCTGAGGAGATCAGACCGTGAAATATGTGGCGTGGGCTGTGGTCCCTCACACACGAATTGGATGGTGCACTCAGAAATAGCAACACGAGCCCTGGAAATCTCTGCTCATGACGGCTGAGCACGCATTCCCTTGGAGCTGAAGGAGGTGTAAGTGAGGCTCCTGCTCCCGCTGCCTCAGCAATCATGGTGAACACTGCTGAGCATCAATACTTTGCAGGAAAGTGGTTTGGCTTTTTCTGTAATTTATCATTAAGCATATCTGGACTTCTTTTTTTATTTATAACTGTTGTAGTCAGGGGTTGTGCAGAGAACAATTAGAATCAGGACATGGAGTGTATAATATTATTTTTATGATGGCCACCCAGAGCTTACACAAGAAATGCAGGAAATCTATCCACAACAGTGAAGACATAGAATATTTAGCCAAGGGCCTGAATCCCACAGCAATGTCCCACATGAGTCCAGATGAAGACCCAGAGCTCATGACAATGCCTCCCATGAGTCCAACTGGAGGTCTAGAGCCCACAAGAAGAACTCATGCCAGTCTCTTTTACAGATCCATGCTGGGAAGGCCCAAAGGTCAGCAGTGGAAACTAGGAAGTCTATGCCAGCAGGGTGAAGGAGGTTTGCTGGTAGGTTGAGGGTTCTATACTGGAGCTGAGAAGTCACACTCACAACAAAGACCAGGGCTGTCCTGAAAGCACCACAGCCATCCTCAGTGACACAGAGACCCCAAGCTCCTCCTCTGACAAGCACAGTCGAGTACATGCCAGGAAGCCAGCGTGACGAGTTCATTCTGGAGACCAAGTGGCACACGTCTTCCCCTCTGGAGCCAGGAAGCAATGCTCGATGTGAGGACCAGAGCTTCTCCAGGAGAACCTAATGGCTTAAACAGCAACACGTAGGTGAACCCACAATGCCTCAATGCCTCAACACATCAACACCCTTCCTTCTCCTCCACGTCTCCATTTATGCTGGCAACTTTCTTCAGGTGACACATCTACGCTCAGTAGCATGGAGATTCAATTCTGCTGGCATTAAATTGACTACTAGTTCTTAATCCATAACAATAACAAAATCTAGTTAAAACTCCAAAAACTGATACCAATGACGATGCCATGACTGTTGAAATATCTGTACCTAATGTCCACCACAGCCCAGGACTGTCATCCGGAGATGGGAAGCGCTCATGACAGGGCTTGCGGGAGGTCATAGGCTGGTCTGGGTCCACACTGCTTGTGTGGCCAGGAGGCCGCAAGGAGGTATGTCAGGGCGCTTGGGTGGGTTTATGTTGCCTTTGTTGGATAAAGTATCTCTTGTGCCTGATGAAGTCTTCACACTCTTACAGCATTCGGGCTGATGTGCACTGACAAGCTAAAAAAAAATACACTGTGTTGCTAGGAAGTGTATGCAAATCATCATCCTCTTAAACAGCAGTTTTGTAAGTCTGCTCGAGGCAGTGCCCATCGCGTCAGATTCTGAACTGATAAGGAGAGCTGTAGGACGCTGGACAGTTCCACCCATGCTGCTTGACATATACTCTTTGAAATGTATTTTCCTGTGATTTTTTTTGTTACAAATAGGGAGCTAAAACAATCACACTGTCAGTTAGATCCTAAGTTAATCTTCCTGGGGTCCAGATGCTGGGCCGAAGCTCCGGCCCTGTGTGTGCCTTTGCTGCCATCTACTGATGCACAGTCTCGCTGGATCTCCATCCCAGTTGCTGCCTCTCAGCAGATCCGGCCTGAGGGCTGCAGGGTTTTGGTGAATGTGGAGACAGAGCTGCTGGAAGTTGAACCTACCCTCTCACAATCCTAAGTGTGCCGACCCTAAGAAGACCCTTTTAAATAAAGTTCTGAGGTAGCACTTAATACTTATACTATTTCTTCAGAGCAATTGACGAAAACAAAAACAGGACAAAATAAATAGAGAAAAATAAAATAAAAATAGACAAAAACATAAAGAGAAATTCAAAACATGATAGTCAAATCTGTAGACAAGAAACAGAAGAATTCAAATTTGGTAGACATTAAGACAAATTACTACTGGTTAGAAATTTCAGTTATTAGGAAATTCACTTGGCTGCTACCTATATGGCAAATTAGCTCTGCAGAGGACTTATTTTTGCCTTTATTTTTAAAATCTAACAGAAGGAGAGGAGAGTGGGAAGGAAAGGCAGAAAAACACTTCGTAACCATCAAACCCAAAGTATAGCCAAAGTCTAAACTAAAGGGTCTCGCTTCCTCGCTGGGAAACAGCCAAGCAGGTGACAAGCGGAAGGGACTGGTGTGGCTCACTCCCCTGCAAGCCTCCCACGTTGTCACTGACTCCGTCAGATGGACATTCCCTGTGAGTCACTGGTGCTGTTTGTTCAGCGAGTCACCGTCGCAGCAGGGCTTCAGGCTGCCACTCCACGTGAACCCTGCTCCCTGCACTTCCAGCACGACCCCAGGATGGTCCTTTCACAGGTTTAATTCGGCATGGATTGTGCCAGTGACGCATAGCTCTCAAATTTGGCAAATCAAACACAGCACCTTACAAAAAAAAAAAGAATCCATGCTTTCTATTTCTCTCTAGAAGGCGAAGCAACCCACTTCACTTGCAAGTTTTCAAAATACACCACTGGAAAAATATGAAACAGATGTAGTCAGATGGTGCCAGCACACAACATACCTGGGAAGGGTAAAGCGAGACTTTCCAAACTTAGAGGTGCAGCATTACAAAGGACTCTCTCAGCAACTTGTTTAACTCTTCTTCCCTCTTCATCTCACAGTCCGATGATAGATAACTTTCTGTTGACATGGCCTTTCAAAGGCAAGGACTCAGTCTGATCTTCTATTGCTGTGTTTTCTTCTTGTTAAAAGAATCTATGCTATGTGTTCCAGGTGATCTGTAACTTCCCACTGAGTCACTCAGCCCCAGGGTCAAACACTGAGTTACAACAGAGAAAATAAAAAACAGACAAAAATATAAAGCTCAGTTCCAAACAGGACAAATATCTCCCCAGACGAGAAACAGACAAATTCAAAACTCAACCTGCTGGCTTGCCAGGGTGTAAGTGCAGAAATCAAGCAGCTCCACCTCCTCAGGGAAAGGAGATAGAAACAACTTGTTGAAGAACTACTGTGAAAGATTTAATGTACATGTAGCTATAGATGAAAGAGGCAGACAGACAGACAGACAAAGAGTACCATCTGAGACTCTGACTTGGTCAACAGCCCAGAAAGACAACAGACAACCAAAGTATCGGGACCTGAATTGCCCAGAGAATCCTGCGTGGGACACAGGAGATGTCCATAGGAGTACCAATAGCCACTGTCCCAAGAGTTTCGTTCAGGTATCGGAGGGCCCAGCGGGGTTCTTATTTTGCAGGAAGTATTAGGGACAGCAGAAGATGGGAAAATGAGCCCATACAGCACAGTACCAGAACACTCAGTAACACTGAGAAAGAAACCAAGCAAATCACTCCAAGTAAAACAATTTTATGAGTCTAATCAAAGTTTTGGATTCGTTTCATGCATTTTGTAGGATGTTGAAAAGCATAAATTATTATTTTTAATTAAAAAGAGATATTAGAAAAAGAAAACAGGCAGAAATTCATGCAAAAAATTATAGAAAATATCTTCGGATTGAAAAAATTTTGTGGGCCTTAGAGACTTAAACTGAATGCGGTGGCATAAGCCTGTGTAAATGACGCCAGCATTGTGAATGGCTGGGGTTGGGCGCTTCAAGTTTAAGCCCTTCCTTGGCAACTTGGTGACTTAACAAGGTCCCACTACAAAAGATTTTTAAAACTGACTGGGAACGTAAGTCAGTGTGAAGATCTTGGCTCAATCCCCAGCAGTAACAAAGAAAAAAAAAAGAAAGAAAAGGAGAGAGAGAGGGAGAGAGAGGGGAGAGAGAGAGAGAGAGACAGAGAGACAGACAGAGAGACAGAGAGAGAGACAGAGAGAGAGGAGGAAGAAACAAGAAAAAAGAAAGAAAGAAAAAAGGGAGGAAGAGGAGAGAGAGAGAGAAAAAGGAAGAGGAAAGAAGAAAGGAATGAAGGGAAGGGGGGAGGGAGAAAAAGAGAGGAACAAATTTAAGCTTGGGTCTAATAAGATAAACTCCAATCTGAAGCCTGTGAAAGAAAAGTGGTCCTTAGATAGTAAGCAATTGTCTATTAAAAAAGAAAATGAAATTAAGAAATTTAGAGGGCACATTACAGGATTCTTAAAAATGTCCCATATAAGTTCGAGAAATACATTTCAGGGATTCAAAGGAGAAACATTTTGTGATTCATGTGAGACTCTTCCCGAACTGAAGCAATATGTAATTTCTGAGATCAGAAGTACACCTGTCATCTTGAGGAGAGTACACAGCGCCACCTTATGGCAGATGACAGGGTCTAAAAGGTGCCAGAGGGGAAAGGAAAAGTCACAAAAGGAGCCTGCACTGATCTAAGGTGTGCGGCTTCACACCCGCGGTGGGCAGCAGGAGGTAACCAGCTGCTACACCTAAAGTTCCCAAAGAAGAATAAATCCATGACTCTCACATTCCAGGCATCGTGGGACCATTACTAGGCGCGAACGGAAGTGTGACATAACCCTGCGTTTCCACCCCCAGGCCTGAGGAGCAACCGCACAGCGGCAAGGGTCTCCAGGAAGGGCGGCAGCTAGGCACCAGCCCGCGGCTATCAGCAAATTACTTATCCCTGATGGTTTTCTATTCCAAAAACTCAATTTGTCTTAACAGGTTAAACTGAAAAATTACATATTCACTGTCGAAAGTTTAGAAAATACAAATAAGCCGAAGATACAAATTAAAAGTACCCTTACTACCAGAAGGCAGAGGCAGCCACTGATAGTATTAGTGAAAAGGCTTCTGGTACTATGTCTTTATTTTTTTAAATGATACCATATGATCCAAGTTTTCATTGTGCTGTTTTGCTCAAATAGTTACATGTTATAAATTATTGTTCTATGACTCTTATTTAAGAGTTGGATAGCATTAAATTATATAAGGTACTTAATTTAATGAATTAACCAATCTATTCTTTATTTCTGGTATTTTTATAACTCTTTACTGGTTTTTGGACACCCTTAACTCCCAGTTCTGATGGTGTCTTCCAAAATTTTACAAATAAATTTTTCTTTTCTGGTCAAAATGTTTCAGGCTATATGTTTAACACACCTAAATATTATAGCTCTAAAACATAAAAATGTAAAAAAGCTGAAGCAAAATCTTTCATCAAATTTTGGTTTTTAAAATAATACAACTTGAGTGTTTGATTTTAAATTCCATTATGAGTAATATTAGCAGAAGTAGATGAACACTTCAACTTGACTGTGTAATTTATTTTCACTAAAATCTCTTTAGAGATCCTGATCTAGTCAGCAAATAATTGCTTTAACTTGGATTTTAATATCAGTACTGAATGATTTATGTACATTAAATAATGGGATTCTCACTAACCATTTAGGAGCCGAGAATGATTATCTCTCTCTTGTGGGTAATCATACTTCAGGGGAGAAAGGTTAAATGGTTTGCCTAGGATCACTCAGCCAGTCAATGGATTATCTCAAAATCCAATCCTTGAGTCTTTAAATCATTAGACTCAACTGACCTCAGCAATACTTGGAAAGCATAAAGCATATGCAGTGAGATCTTCCCTCTAAAGATTTATGTCATATAATGGCTAATTTGTTTATGGAGAATTACCCTGTCTTACAAAACAAACTGGTTTATAAACACATACGATATTACAAAAATAAGCAAGAATAGGAAAAATTGATAGGAAAAATTCTAGTTGATTTAGAGTATGAATTTGCAAAATGAGATTAACTAATCAAAAAATAGAATCAAGTATTTGTCAAAAAGTCAGAGGATAGTGGGAAGAATAACACCAGCAAGCAAGTAGACTGGCTTCTGTTCTTACAACAGCAGCTCATGGTTAGACTGTGCAAGTTCTGAATGAACGGAAGATCTTATTTGTTAATGAGAACATATGTATTTCATAAAAACCACTCCTTCCGTCTCTAGTGCAAAGCGTCCACACGTGTCAACTTGGCCACATCGACAAGGTTTGCAATGACTTCACAGATCCTTTCATATCCAGTTCCTAGAAATAAGAAACTCTTGGAATCCAGGAATGTTCAGGAGCCAGATGTGAATTATAAATGACCTTGGTAAGCTAGAGTGGGGCCAAGACAGTAGTGGAATGATTTACTGAAGCAAAATAGCAGATTTGCATTTCCAGACAAGTGGCCCATAGTTAAACCTTTTAGAGGAGGGAGGGGAAAGGAAAATCTTAGGTTTTTTTTTCATTCTACTAAGTTCACAAAATTATTTTTAAGTATGAATAAATTATGAATTATTTTTTAGTAGAATTTACTTTTTGTTTTAAAAACAGATGACTCAAGTTTGCTAAGACTCTCCTTGACTTCTGCACTGAAAGTCCCACATTCTGGGAAATACTCCAAGTCCAGACAAACAGGAAATGTTGGCGAAAATAAAAAATAAAACTCCAGTGTAAGGGCTGGGAATATAGTTTATAGGAGCAAGTTCTATTGGTTTAGATTCCTAACATTACAAAAAAAAAAAAAAACCTCTCTGTGTATTGTCTAGAATTTAGATAATACAAATAAGCTAGCATGAAAATAAAATCAACCGCATGCTCAGTATGCAAAAACAGCTCCTTTTAATATCAACGCATATACTTCTAATATTCTCTCTGTGGAATAAGCTTTATTATTGTTACATACGGTAAGTGTCAAGGCAATATTATTTTAATCATCTTTTAATATACTAAATGAAGTGTTCCAAAAACTACGCAAGTTCTTTAGTGCATGTGCTCATTCATCTTACTGTGTCGCTCTAGAAACTCGTGATAAATTTTCAGTTGTGTGTTGACCACCCATGCTATGTATTCTGCAAACTACCCTAACCTTACACTTCTTTGTCTCTGAAACAGAGACCCGCTGGCACATTAGCAGCATACGCTCTGAGTCCTGAGAACTGTATCACCCTGTAATCTCACTGCTCAGGAGTATGCAGTCTTTCATTTCTTATTCCATTTCTATTCCCCCTGTAGGCCAGGAGGGAAAATTTCTACCTAAGGAGTTTAGCGTCATTTAACACTGATGTTACTTGCCCAAGAGTTTCCTCTGTGAGTTAAGACCATGTGTCAACCACAGCCAGCATTTACAATTTATCAGTACCTACTTACACAGAGAAAGCTCTTTTTGTTTTGGGGGAGGAGGATTTCTGCAAACATTTCAAGTCCTGACTGAAAGTCAGGGGGAGAGAAGGAAACCAAAATGCAATGTTAGAAAAGAGATGTATCTTTTATCTCTCTGAAAATGTTCACACTTGGTTGAGGCCATATTTCAGGATTACTGTGATCTATAAAGTACCTCTATCATTGAAGAAGTAGTTGCCAGTCATGTGTGAAGTTACTCTATTCTTGCCAATAACACATATAATAACAGCCTCTTCTGTTTCACTTCTAGCTACACAGTACCATTTTGCAGTTCTGGGGTTGCCTGCATGATTGAAATGGCTGCAGGTGGAAAGCTTCCTTTACAGAAGAAAGACTCAGAGACCTTCTATACCTCCCAGGTCCGTACACAAACATCTATTACCACACATTAATTCTGCTCTCTAGAGCTCAGATAACTATTTAAGTTACTAAGCATTAATTATACTTCACAATTGAATAGATTACTGTAAAACTCAAAACAAAGCAGCAGAAAATTTATCTCATGCTTTTGGCATTGTTGAACGCATTTCATTTTGCCTGCCGCTGAAAAATTGTATTAAATTTAAATTGACTTTGGATTTAATACACTGTTGTTAATTAAAAAAAGAAAAGATAGCTTAAGAGTGGGAAGGATGAACAAGATACAGCTTAAAACATTTATGATGCAAAGCTTATGTTTTTCTAAGATGCAATAAGTAATTGTATAGTGTTAAAAAAATCTATTTTCAGTTTTTCAGATTTACACTGGCCAGGAAATTTTTCTTAGAAATGGTGAATACAGCCAAGTCCAATGAAGAGAGAATTTTTTTTTCTCCAGAGACCAAGCAATTTTCTGAATTCTTTTCATTTTAATGATGTGGTTGGTTACATGCTTCCTAAAATGACTTCATTGTAATAGATTTAAGATAAAGAATTCCTGGTTCATTTGATCATCATAGAGAGTTAATCTGTATAATTAGAACTCCAAAATGCTAATTTCGGTACACACTGAAGCTGGCAAAATGCACTGCCCTAACAAATGGGAACTTTCGTTTCCTTTCTGTTTCTTTTATATGGCTTCCTGTTGCGTATTGTTTGATGCATAGAAATCCAAAAGAAGCACATAAGAAGAACATCTGACATTTGCATAAGCACATTACATTTGCCAAATTATGGCCTTACATGTTATCTCATTTGATATTCATAAGAACTCAGCAAAGTAAGAGTAATTATCCATTTTTATGAATATCAGACTTGTCAAAAGCTTCACAGGAAAGAAACTTGACTCCAGGCTTTCTGATCCCTAGTACTTTGTGGTTCCTTTATGACACACTCTACTACGCTTCGTCTGCTATGACAGCTAACCTCCAGCGGGTTGTTAGAGCAAGAACCAAACTGTTCTTATATTCTAAAACGTAATGCAAAGAGGGCCAAATTCTTACACTCAAGGTACAGAATAATCGAGTGGTGAAAGATACACGAAATGTTTATAATTTTGTGAAAACCCCAATGAATGAGTAAAGGGTCCAACATTCACACTGAAAGTTCCGTATTTTCTTATAAATAACACACATTATGCTATTGGCTTAGACATTCATGAACCACACATTTAATAAATAAAGTTCAAGTGCTCAGTAGTACACTTTTGCTGTTGGAAGGATAAATATGATTTGTGATCTCCTAGGGTGACAAAATGAAATACTGCTCAGAATGTCCCAGGAAGTATGTACACACACACACACATGCAGAGACCCACCGATAGGAACAGAATTGATGATTAACATTGAGGTCAATGTGAACAATGTTACAGGATGGACACAGAACACACCAAGGCCCCCTAAAGCCTTTCCAGGGGCTGTCACATGTTTTCGCAGCTCTGTCTTTCCATGATCAGCATGACTCAAGGACTCCAAAGTCTGAGTGAATCACTGTGGCCTCAAAACTTGCATTAACCCAAGGTTCTGTTTAGCCACGCTGCGGAGCCTGCACACTGTGGATCCTTCTGGACGAGACCCCACTCCCACCACTATGGTACAGAGAGGCCAGCCCTGGCTTGCAGTGGTTCAGCTTGCCACAGTGCAAAGGCATAAACATAAATGTGCCGAAGACAAACATACTTCAGGGGGCTCCAGGTGAGCCCGGGCATCATGGGGGTGTACCACAGCATTCTCTAGCGTGCTGTGTCTGACAGGATTATTAAGCACACTTCCACTTACAGTATTGCCAACTCATGGTGTATTTACTGGTCCAGAACCATTTTATATCCAGCAGCATCTATAATAAACTACTGAAGCCCGCTTCCATGACACACATCCCCTTCTCTCCAAGTCCTGGCAAGAAGGATGTTATCTGAGCCAAGGCACCCGGATGCGGCTCCCAGGAGCGCTTATACTGTTCACCTCTGTGGAATGGGGTATAGAGCAAGGATACCATGAGCTGAGGCCACTTAAGACTCATAGACTCGAGCAAGAGCGGTCATCAAGGCAAGTTCGAGCCCTGCCACCTGCTCAGGGCATCTTCTGCATCCGACCTTGCACCTGTCTTTACCAGGCAGCTTTGCACTTTCATAAGCTTTTCTGTCATTTTCTAGAGTCCTTTTATTGACGAGTTCCTTTTACCATTTCTGAAAGCAGGTATAACAATGACTTCTCTCAGTTTTTGTTTATCTGGAAAATCTTATCACCTTCCTCTTTGAAAGACAGTTCTGCCAGATGTAGTATGATCCGTTGGCAAGGATTCTGTGTTTTTCAGCTCTTGGGATGGACCATCCTACACCTTTCCAACCTTCAAAAGTTTTGTGGAAAAGTATCTGTAGGCAGTTTCATGGGAGCTTCCATTTATGCGACCAATCACTTTCTCACCCAGGAGGTCTTTGATTTTCAGTGATTTGATAAGAATGTGACTCCGCATGGACTGTAGTTTTATTCTAGCTGCATCTTGATTCTGGTGCCTGTATCCTTTCCAGATTTTCAAAGTCTTCAGCTAATACTTCATCAAATAAGATTTTTCTCTGTCTCTCTATGCCCTCTCCTTCTTTTCCTTCATCTTCTGTGACTTGATAATGTGTGGGTTGATCTACTTTATAGGTACCCATAAGTCATTTATTCTTTCTGTATTCTTTTATTTTTTTATTTTTACCCCTCTAACTGAGAAATTTCAAGTAATCTAGATTTGAGTTAAATGATTTTTTTCTTCTGCTTTATTAAATCTGCAGCTGAATTGCAGCAACAAACTTTTTAAATTCAGATTATTATATTCTTCATATCCAAAATTCATAATGCTTTTCTTGACCTTGCTGAGAATCTTCATGATTATTAATCTGAATGCTTTGTCAGATTTTTCCTATCTCTGTATGTTTAGGGCTGGATTTCTGGAGATTTAGCTTGTTCCTGTGGTGGGGCTATGTTTTTCTCTTGATTATTGACTTTATAATTACAGTGGGAGTCATACATATGGAAAAATAAGCTGTCTTGTCCTTTTGCACTGCCTTTATGCCAGGAAATACTTACCAGGCAGCAAGACTAGGGGATCTGAGAACCTCTCTAACCTTCCCTGTGAATCTAATTTCTCAAGAGTTGCGCGTACAAGCTACAATCAGAGTGATTTGCCAGTTCTCTTCTCTCTTGCCGCTTGGGTGTCTGTCTGGTACTGCAGGTTTCTCTGCAGACTCCACAAGTTGCCTAACCGGTCCATCATCAACCACCCTCCTCTGAGTGTCTAGCATGTGCCAGATCCACCAGCACTCCAAGCTGGGCATGACAAAAATCAGACCTTCAGCAGTTCTCCTGAGAAGCTAGAACACTGGCTCAGGCTCCTTTTCCCTTCTCCCCGCTCAATTTGAGAGAGACAGGCTGCCAACACAGAGCCCTAGCTGTACCCTGGGTCCTCAGAAACAGGACAAGTTGCCCAGCTCCCTTATTATCAGGAGCCCCAGGCATCTAAAGTATGCTATGTCTCCTCCTTGATGTTCTAGACAGGAACTAACCCCACAGATAACTCTCCTAAAATGAAAGCATTGGATAGTTGAATACTGTTCTTTCCCACCCAGGAAGGAAGGGGCTGGAAGTTGAGTTTTCCCCCACTCACTGCAGCTAATCCAGGGTGCAGGGCAGTGGTGCGTGAATTTGTGCTCACCCAAACTTCCAGGGGAACCCAGCATGGCACCACTTCCTGTCAGAACTTAGATCCAGACAAAACAAAAGCCAACAGGTTTCAGGCTTCTCTTTCCTTCCCCACGGAGAAACTGGGAGCTGAGCGTTTTCTCCTGAGTGTACCAGGATTTGCTAGACAGTGACCACAGGGTGAGGAATCGTCCTTGCAGGTGTGGTGCAGCCTGTTTCATGTGTCCTGGGGAAGGAGCCGCTTGACCATACCTAGCTGTCTCCAAGAGGGAAGTGCTCTGGGGTCTTTAACTGGGTCATCTTTGGGGAAGGGGGTCTGAGCCTTCTCCTTTGCCATCATGCTGCTCTGTACGCTGTTATCCCATAACTGCTTTTCTTAGGATTGAATTTCCCAAGATCGCATTAATTAATTTTCACATCAGAATAATCCCACACTCTTCTTTTGTACTTACACTTCCCTAGATCAGTGTGTCCACAGGTGGCAACTCAAGTCATCGATTCCTCCCCTAAAGTTCAGGTCTTTCTTCAAATGAGTGGGAAGATATTACTTGGAAAATATTGCTTCATCAAGAAAACTTTAAGAATCAAATATTTAACCACAGAGCATGGGGCCATTGAGGCCTGCACTGCTGTTTATCAAGTTTCAAAAATAGAACCTCTTGGTATGAGTTATTTCATGCTAACCACAGGAGAGATTCTCCAGGCTGCATACACGCACTGCTCTGTGCTCTGTACCACACACCTCAAATACAGAGGGGTGCACTGGAAAGATGGCACAGTGTCCTCCTGGGGGACACTCCCATGTGCTTGCCATGGTAAAATAGCAAAGCATCAGAAGAAGGAAAGAGGCTTCATAGATAAATAGAAGACAAGCCAAGCAAAATGGAGTTTTGCAAAACACGTCATTTTTAACAAATGTCTAGGAAAATTCTCATTCAAAGGCACTGCATGGGCTCTCAGCATCAAACAGTCACCAGGACAAAAGCCAGGTGGTCCCTAAAATGGTCATAGATTAATGCAGAAGATATGGCACACCGGGTGATTATCACGCTTTGGATAAAGCACAAGAAAGAGAGAAGGTTTCACTGCAAAAGGATGATCTTATAGATCAATATGCCTTTTGATTTTGTTTTCACTTACCATCTCCAAACAGTTCTTAAGAATTTATGTGAAAAATGAATTAAATAAATCTGTCTTCTGAAACACTTTACCCAAAGTTTCATCCATCTATATTCCAATATTTGATGTTTCTGGTTTTGAAATTGTTTGCATAAGATTTAGATGATATGTAAAACAAAAATATGGTAGTGATTCTCGAAATTCAGTTCATACCAACTATAAGTGAGCATATTCTTAGATGCATTTAAGCACACTGATGATTGCCATGCAAGACAGCATATGGCAGGCTGGAGACATGAGCCGTAGAAGGAATTGGCCAAGATCAGAATAAAAGAAGACGAGAGTTTATCCTGATCAGAGAACATTGTCCAGAGGGACAGCTGGAGTTTTCCAGGAGAGGAATCATGGAGTCAGAGACTGGGGTGTTTATAAAGGTTTGGGAAGGTATTCAAAATGTGTGGGCATCTAGGTATTGTTTTTCTGAGTCACCTGGCTCCTGCCAGTCTTTTAGGAGCACCTGAGTTGTATTCAGAGGTCTACACTAAAATTGCACGTGACAAGGCCATGTACTCTGGTCTCACAGAAGTCCCTCTAGTTTCAGATAAGGATATTTGTCTGTGATTAATGCTTCTAAAGAAGATGGGACAGGGCACATCTGGAGGAAAAAGTGGGATTTGTATTGATCACTGCCTTGTGCTATTCTTATTCAGCATGAGTACTGCACCTCATGACAGTCCAGACTGTGTCAGCAAAGAAACTCTGTGACTGAGAGTTTTAACTCTTGGTCACCACAGTGTATTTAACCAAAGTACATTTGCAGTTATCTACCTATAAATCATTAACATGACAGGCAGTTAATTTAAGACAACATTGAGAATGTGAAACAAAACTAAATGTTAAAGCAAGATATTATTACGTAAAGGCAGGTATCTAAATACCTACATTTATAAAAAATAGTTTAAAAATATTTCATTGAGTTTAAATATCTCAATTTCAACTAAAAAAAGGAAAGAAATAGAACAACTTCTCATTCAGCAAGGCTGATCTGGTCTATAAAACTTTCCTACCCTTTGCACATGTGTTATGTGTTTATTTCCCCTTCACGTGTGTTATAAAAGCACAAGTGTGTCCATTGAAGAGAATCTATGATGGAAAAGTGAACGTTCACTTCAGTCTTGTCAGATGTGCAGTCCTTTTCCCACAAGCACCAATTATGTTTTATTACGTTGGTGATCATTCCTAGATGGTCTGTGTCTGTTCTCTGTGCTTTTATCCTGCAAGATCATATCTGGATGTCGGACTTTATTCTCCATAGCCTGATTCACAAGGAGTTATTAGAGAAGGCTTATGTAAAGACCCATCTCCTTAGGAATGACTATACACACAGAGACGGCATTTGGATAATTGAGAGTCTGGGGAGAGATTTAAATGATTATCTACATGCAGTCAAGGACAGGCGATCTTTGAGATATTTCAGGGCTCTAACAAAGCTTGCACCTGAGATCAGAAGAAATGCAAAAGTTGTCTGCTATCACTGTCTGGGTGTTTTTAATTGTCTGACAAAGCATAGACATCTCAGTAGACTTTCCCTCCTGTCTGCCATTAGTAACAGAAGAGGGTTTCTCCCATCCTCTGCCAGTTTTGAGTTGAGATGGCCCCCATATCAAAGCAGTGAAAAGTTTGCCATCTGAGGTGTATAATCAACAGATAAAGATGTCAGGGCCCTGGGAACAGAAAGGTCAGACCTTGGGTACAGAGTCTGAAAACTCAGGATAGACGTCAGACTGTATTAACAATGGGTCACTGCCTGAGTTTGAAATTAATTAACCCAGACTGACTTAGCATAAACAACATACTCCCCAAAGTGCAAAGATCCTATTGGTACCTCTGCAGACTTTTAGCCGGGCACACTACCCTCTACACCCAAAAGCTGTCATCCTCTATGACTCAGACAGAAAGTACCCAGGAAAAAACTTAAGAAATGTCCTTAAGAGAGACTAGATCTGAAAGCAAAATTACAAAAACAAGAGCTCAAATACAGAGCTATTTTAACCTGAGAGGAGCCATGGAAATGCTTTGCTTCTGTTCTGTATAAGCCCACTTGCATCAACACAGTGCACACTGGTCTAAATGCTAAATGACATTGATTGGCATTGCTTTGCCGTCCTCCCCTGAGAATCCTAACCTTCTTTGGCTCCAGCGTTTAAATTATTGCAAAGTTATTTTTACATTTTTTTGCACTCACAATATCACTTTTCAATAAGGGCACTGGCTCGGGTGCTGGAGTGTGTTTTGGGAACAGGGACAGACATAGAGTCAGTTCTTGTAGTTGCGTCTCCCTGTCATCACCCAAACAGCACTGAAGGGCAGGGTCTCTCTGCCAGTTTCTAAAAACTTCACCTGTAGCTCATAGATTCCTGAAGAGAGGAGTCTCATCTAAGTTATAAAAACTCAATGGTATGTGTTTCTGAGGTTAGAAAAGCAGGCTCAAGTTCCAGGTTAAATCATGTGATTTCATCATCATTCTGGTCAGTGGTCTAAGGCTCATCTGTGAGCATTTGGAGGGAAAAATGATTTTTTTTGTTCTCAGGACCAGTTCCCTCTTATGTATCATAATGGTGTGTTTTGTGGCACAGAGAAGAGTTTTAGAAATGTTGCATAGCATGGGTACTAGAGGTCAGCTTCATATTTGCAAGACAGCCTTCTCTTCCATAGCCATGGGAGAATGACGGCCATGCAGCAGTTTCCCAGCAGAAGCATATCAACCTCCAGTGCGGTGCTTAGAGGATTTCCAAGGAAATTCAGTTTCTCTGAAATGTTCACTTTGCATCCATACGGCAGAACTGACTCTGTGCAAGAGGTGGCTTCGATTGTTGTCCAAATGAAGGGAGATGTGGGGCCCAGTTTAACAGAATTCCTTTGTTCTGCTCATTGTCTACAAAGGAACGGCTTGGCTTTGAGGTGGTCTGCCTTCTTTTCCCTCCTCAATACAAGAGTCCTTTCTTGACCTGATTGTTGAAGTAAAATCTGAATAAAAGGACTGAATATAAATTAAGCAAAATTTTTACTTCTGAAGCATATTTATTTTCATATTCTTGGAAGAAAAAAAGTAACATTCTATTTTCTAAGCAACATATGCAAGTACCTCACATTTTATTTATATTTTAGGCTACTCGAAATGTAATATTACTGCATTAGTTTCCTAGGGTTTCCATAACAAAGTAACGCAAAGTTGGTGGATTGAGCAACAGGACTATCATATGGTTCTTATGGTTCTGAAAGCAAGAACTCTAGAATCTAGGCAGCATTGCTGTCTATTCCTTGTGTGGCCACGAGAGCAAATCTGTGCAGTGTTTCTTACCTTCTCTCTCCTGGTTTGCTGGCAGTCTTTGACCTCCCCAAATCTCTGCCTTCCCCCTTACTCCACATCCTGCCTGTGTGCGGACCCACGTTCCACGTTCCTCTCCTTGCAAGGCATCACATTAGATTAGAGCTCCACCTCTCCCACACTGACCTCATCTCAGCTCCAGGTTTGCCATGAGATTTTTCAAATCAGGTCCCATGCTGATATGCTGGGGACTAGAACTTTTCAATGTACAAACTTAGAAGGGACACAATTCAATCCTGACCATAATGAATTAACATAGCACTTTTTTCTTTATTAGTTGTCAGTTGATAATGTCCACATTACAACACATACACTTTAGTCCAGTAAATCAGCAAGGTTTTTTGAGCGCTTACTTTTTGCACTAAACTGTATTAGATTTTGTGGGATTAAAAAATATAAAAACAAGAGTCTTTTCTAAAGCCATTTATTTTACTGCCTAGCACACATGACAATACTATCAAATGACAACTTGTTTTATCCAGCAAAATACAATGAAGCAGCCTCACCAGGAGGTGACCTCACCTGGAAACAGCGCCATGCATGGGCCACTGCTGAAGTGGGGACAGCAGGACCCAAGCCTGTCTCTGTGAGTCAGCGCTATTTGCAGACTGTGGAGGAGAGGACCAGGCCTCACTGGGATGTGATCCCCACCTGGAAACCATATCATTTTCATTGTTTTGTTGAGTTGGGTTTTATTCTCTTTTGTTTGTTTGATTATGTTAAATCTGATGGTAGGAGCAGCTATTTCAAAGAGAGCAAAACACATTATGGTAGCCATTTTGGATTTACTGTTAGCTTATTTTGAAGCCCTTTATTGCATTCATTGTTTTGTTTTTATTGTTTCTATTCTATCCTGTTCAATTTTTATTGTGTCTGAAGGCAGCTATTTTGAAGACAACAAAAGGCATTATGGTAACTATTGTTGATTTCATAAGGTTTTGAAGTCCTGTATCATCATGGTTTAGTCTGATTGGTTTTATTCTGTTTTATTTTCCCCAGTTTTACCCTCTTTAAAATAAAAAATAAAATACACTGAGGCACATCACGACAGAATCAGACATCGTACATGTTTCCCACATAATGGACACCACCTCCTAATAAGATGCTTGTGTTACCTTCCTTACAGAGGTATTTAGAATCAATGTTCCTTCCCCATGTTCCTGAAAAGGTAAAACTACATGAGCATGTGGGCCAGATTCATGGGTTCAGAGGCTGCATCACAGAACTTCAAGTGAACAACAAAGTGCTTCTCGTCATTGCTGGAGCACTCTGCAGGCTGAATGGAGGCAGCCGCGGGACTGCGAGGTGTGCCCACCACCTGTGCAGCAGCAGCAGCGCTGCCCCTGGCCTCAGCTCAGCGCCTTGCTGGAGGGCTGCAGGCTCAAAGGTCACCAGCTCTGGCCTACGGCTTTGAAAACCAGGGCCCAGCACACTCCAGTTCTTACAGGCATCGCTTCGGTGAGATGCACTATGACTTAGAGAAATTTACACGCTGTGGCTTCAGCCAAGAGATTTCCAGACCCTCAAAATAGCCAGGCAACTGCATCTGATTTGGAAACTATCAAATGCGTCTAAGTTTTCATCTAGGCACTCCTGAATTTTTAAATGTAAATAAGAGATTGTTATCCATTAATGCTTTTGGTCTATTTTCATTTTGTTTGCTTTTAATACATTCCTCCTCTCCCCCCAAAAAACTGGTTATGTCTTTAATAGTAAGATGCAAATATGCCTGAATCTATCTTTTTGTTTGCAATCCTAGAATTTTTTCCTCCTTGAAATGCTGTTTTGTCATCTTGTGTAAGTTTAAGATCTTAATTAAAATTACTTTCTGCTCCACTGTAATGTCTTCAGCAAACCAACCCTTGGGAGTGTCAATTTAGATGGTGTGAAATGTATTTCCAAGCTTCTTCAAACCACTGAGAATCCTTATGTCAGGGTTACAAATAAGAACGGGAATGGAGCTAAAACATATTTAGGTCATAATATTTCAAATCAAGGAAAAATCAGCCAACCCTCACAGTAAATACCTAGATTCACCTCAATATTTCCAAATGACAGTCTAGCAAGTTGCTAACAAGGATTGCATAAAAGTAGGCATCTACAACTGAATATCTAGGGTGCAAAAGAGAAAAGTCTATCAAACAGGAAGCAAAAAAATGGTTAACAGAGATGGGTTCTGAACATTACCCCCAGAATACTAAGTGAAAAGAGAGGGAAAATGGAACAACAGCTGACAAAGACAACAAATAAAGGCAGGACAGCATGAAGATATTAATGTGATGTGTATAGTAGAAAATCAAACCTGACAGTAATAAATTTGTGAAAAGAAAGGAACATGGTGAAATGGAAAGTGATCATCTCTTAGACTGTCCAGAAATTTGTCTTCTGATTCAGTGTCTGTGTACGTGACTTGATTTGCACATTTGTACCCTAACAACAGCAATATAGACATACTTAATACAAGAAGCCCACAAGAGATAAAGTTTTAAATAGCTGAAAGTGAATGAAATTGAGTGCAAAGTGTTAAGATGACTTTGTTTACCATTATCACTTTCCTGGAGGAAACAAAATAAAAGCTTTACTCACTAAATAGTCTGCTTTGTAACAAACCCATTACAAGCATTGTCTTGTGGTGGACCTGAATGACCAGCAGGATGACACTTCCCGTGACGAGGTCACATAGAATCATATGCTGCTTCCTGGGAGGAGATGCTGCTCCTGCCCTGATGGAGCACTTCGCACTTTCAGGGGGTCTACTTGGCAAGGCGATTCAGAACGTCCTCCAGCAAGTTAGTGAGCAGGGGACAGTGACTGCCGGCTGAGAGCCAGGAAATGCTGATGCCCCGAGTCTCACAACTGTAGGGAAATGAAGTTTATCAGGAACTTTGTGAGCTCGGAAATGGGTACCTCCTCCACTGAACACCGAAATGACAAGTACTTTTGTTGCACTGGGAGATGATTGTGCAGCAAATCCAGGTAAGCCACAGTGGGCTTTTCACCAGTGAAAATTAGTTAATAATACAGTTTGCTTAAGCTAAATGGAGGAGTCTAGTAGTCTCTGGAGTAACTAGTCCTACAGGACTTAGACTCCCAATAAGGCCATGAGCAGCTTCAGTGCATCAAGAAGAATCCAGGTCAAAGCAGGACATAGAGATCCACCAGGGTGACCTCAACACCTCCCCTCGATGGGAATACACTCCCCCAGCCAAAAATGAAGAGAAACAATGTGCTTCTAGCCTGACTTTAGCTGGCTGGGTTTTAACTGTCCTAACGCATTTCCCATCTATGGTTTTGGCCAAAGGCAACGTTTTCCTTCCTTCATGTATTAGTCAGCGCTCCATAGCAAACACTTGAGGCAATCAATTTGTAAAGAGAAAAGGTTTGTTTGACTCATAGTTTTGAAGAGTCCTGTCCCTGGTCCACAGGCCCTGTTGCTTTTGGGCTTTGGAAAGGCTGTACGCCATCTTGGGAACACACAGTGCAGCGAGCTGCTCACCGTATGGGGAACAAAGACATGAGAAGATCAGGGTGCCTAGCCCCATCTAGGACACCACTCCCCATAACTGGAAACCCTCCATATCTCTACCTGGCTTAAGGCTCCTGCTGTCTCTGATAGTACCAGACTTGAGACTAGGCCTCTAACCTGGGTTTCTGACGGTCATTCTGGACCCACATTAGACAGCGATTTCCCCAAGCTCTTCCAAACATGGCACCCTTCCCCCCTAAGACACTCTCGCTGTTCTCACCTCACATCTATGAAGGCCAGGTTCCCCACCCTCTTTCTCTTTTCTCCTCTTTATTAAGTAACAGATCAATTTAAATAAGATACAGAATTATTCAGCCTTTCTGGATTTCAGAAGGAGATAAGCTGAAGACATTATTCTTAGACCTGCCCATTTTATTATATTTTCAAAGTAATATATTTTCTACATTCAGAATAAAAGAGTCATCATTACAAAGAAAGTAAGAAAAGTCCTTTCACTTCTCTGCTTCCTTTCTCAAAACACAGACACATTCATGTTATTCTGTAGCATGCATGCATAAAATTCTAACCTGAAAGTCCAGGGTAGAGTTTACCCTCACAGTTTAGTCATAGTGCAATAATTTACATCCAGTGGTTAAGGAATGGCTTGTACTGAGGCAAATAAGAATTTCAAGAGAAGGAGAAATTTTTCAGTACACATACAGTGAGCATTCTAACATATATCTCCTAGGAATGTGCACCTTTTTTGTCCAACAAGAATAATGATAGCATAGCAAGAGATAAGCTTAAAGAGGTGTGCTTTAGAAGAAAGGTAGGGTAGCAAGAGAGCTCAATAGTCCCATAGTCATGGACACTAGGGTTCATGAAGCTAAATGCAGTTACAGTGGATACTTACTTTTTAAAAATCACAAAATACAGTGGCATGGTTGATCGAATTCAGTGATATGAAATGCTAGCTGTTCATTGTGTATGTTGGTAATCTGGTTACAGGAAGACAAATTTCAAGAGGGAAACTACTAAGGGAAGTAACGCTTCAGCAACTCTACTGAGCAAACCTCATTCTGCATTGAGGACCATTACACATTTCTGAACAATGTCCAATCTTCTTTCACTTTGTTGTAAATCTGTGTTAGAGTTTTCAAACCCCTGTGGTTGCTCATTTCAGAGAAGTCCAAATTGAGTGTAGTAAAAGTCAGTTTAGAAAAGTGATAGAGAAGCATATTCTGAGTATCCAAATCTCTGTGGACCTGAAACAAGCTGTTTCCAAAAGGGCAAAAGAAGGTTAGCAAATTAAATACATAGTATTTAAATCACTCTTTGCTTTCTGCATCAGTTGTTTTAAAATAGGTCAAACAATAATTAAGAGGAGCATCAGGTTTTGGAATATATTCTATATAACTATTGCCCCCAAAAGCTGATGTCACTCATGTTACAGTAAATAATTATGGAAACTCTAATCCTGCGTCACCAGAAGCTAAGAGTTACTTACGTTTGTTGTCATGCATTGGAAGTCTGTCATTCCTATGCATGCATAGAGATTCCTTTTCTGTGCTTGAAACTACTCTCATAGTTTCTACCCATCACTAACCAGTGCTAATCAGCAAACTGTTTCTATAAAAGGGCAACTAATGGACTCTTTCACTGTAGCAAGAGAGCAGCCAATGGAAAATGCAAATAAATGAACATGATTGCTTTCCAGTAAAACATGATTTACAGAAACAGATGACTGACAAGATTTGACCTGCAGGGCAACAGTTTTGGAGCCACTGCTAGGTATACAAAAGTGAATGAGTTAATGTTATTTAACTCATTGACAAAGAAAATTCAACTCAAATTAAGCAACTTCCAAAAATATGTGTTTCTTTTTTGCTGTCAAATTTTAATTCTTTTATTTTTTTACAATTTCTTGGTCACCAGTGCATGTTTACAGTGCATGATTACATTCCTCATGGGAAGTTGGTACATATATGCAACACATATTAATTCTTTTTTAACCCCCTTCTCCTAAATATCCCATGTGAATGGAAGTCAAAGTTGGCGTCCTTTGTTCTTTCCTTCCAATCTATTTTCCCTATTATCTCATTATGTAGACATATTTTTTAATATTGCCTGATAGAATCCAGATTTTCATGTTTCCAAGTCATTTAACACTTCAGAATAAAGCAGGAGTCACAGATCGAATTTGAAATCACAATAGTAACACTATTACACCATAGAAAGAACTAGGGCATTATGCCTCAGACTTTCCATTTGATCTACAATGAGTCACACCCTATCCCCTAAAACATTCTGCCTGTCTTCATTGTCATCTCCCAGTGTCATGCATCCAGGCATCACCTGCTGAGATCTCTTGGTTATTACTCTGTATCCCGGCCAGATTTCCCCTAATCTAGCTCAGCAGTCTAAGCCACTTTTCTATCTACTAAGGGGAAAAATATCCCATTTCAGATCAATTTCCTGCCATGTATTTAGACTAATAATGTCTTCAGAAATTTAACACTTCTTAATGTCTTCACTTTATGTCTATAGCAAACATTTCAAAATTATATAGAGAATTTAAGAGTCCTTTATAATAGAAAACTAATTTTTGTATTTGGTGTTATATTATTGTCATATATAAATACCCAAATATCTCAACTGCAGGCAACTTGCATGGCTAGACAAACGAGATAGAAAAGGAAACCATTCAACTTTGTTTTAAGTGCAATATCCAATCTTGTTTCAAGTAAAATTTTAGACACGTGTGATTTCATAGTTTTTTACCAAATCTTTTGCCCTGTGATAGTTAATTGAGCACTTGGGCATTTATCTATGCAATTTGTTCACTGTAATCAGCCATGTAAGGGGATGCAAATATGAAAAGGATTTTTTTCTGTCACTGGTGTGAATTGTAAATATAAGACCATGCATTACCTACCATTAAGGTTCTAATACCTCCATTAATGTTCACATATTAAAACAGTTGGTCCAGTTTAACACCTTATATCTTGTGCAATTTAGGTCCAGTCTCTGGCCAGGTTGAATAGTAGACCTCAGTGGCCAGAAGCTTGGGTCCCAGCGTGGCATGGCAGCAGCACTGGTGACTAAGGGATTTCAGACTAATGCAGCCTCTGCTGCTCTGGTGGGTTCAGGGAACTCCCTGGACCTAACAGCCTCAGCACTGATGGGTTTAGGACCACAACTGGAGACCTGCCTAGATCTGGGCAGAGCACTGCTGAAGGACATGTTCCCATGCAGCCAAACTGCATGTGCTACTTCTTCAATGTGCAGGCATCGGTCCATGACCCTAAGAACAATCAACAGATGTGACATCAGCAAATAGGTCCCAACGACTGAGCTTGAGAGAAGGAGATGAAGGAACTCCCTGACCGAGAATGCAGAACAGCCATCTTAAAAGCAGTTTAGCAAACTGCAAGGTAATTCAAAAGGAACAGTCGAGAAATGTGACAGAGAGATTGAAATAATAATTTTTTAAAAAGAAAAATTCTGGAGTTGAAAACATAATGAAGTAGGGGGAAGTCAAAGATGGCGGGCCAGTAGGTAGCAGGACAGGGCCCTCTCCGAGAGAGACAGCTCAAATGCAGGAATAAAACACCCTGGAGAGACCCAAACAGAGAGAAATGGACTCTCACAACCCAGGAAGAAACTAAAGTACAAAAGCCACTCAGATATGAGGTCCTGGGGCTACCATAAGAGAAGCTAAGATCAGCGAGCACAGTGTCCTCCTCAAGCCACCTGAATCCCTGCTGGAGAACTGACCAAACGATCCACGCCGAAGCAACCAGAGCATGGAGCTGAATAGCTCTGTGTGCAGCTCGCCTGGACCAGCCCTGCACGCAACCCACCCAGAGGCACCGTGAATTCACACCGCAGCCGCGCTGAACTCGGAGGTCGGGGAGCCCAGCAGTTTTTGGGGACTGGCATCAACACACGGTGAGTGATGGGAATAAGACCCTCCCATGGGAGAGGGGAAACTGACTGGACAACATGTTGGATTTGGGCAGGAGAGTCCTAACTCCATAAGGAAGTGGCTTCAGTTGGTTGCTCCCCTTGCCGAGCAGATTGGTGGAATCTGCTTGGACTAAGCCACGTGCTCTGGCTGGGACCCAGTGAGTTGCTACAAATTAATTCCCTGAGATCCGCACACAGTGATGCAGTGAAGGCCTGCAAAGGTTGACTGGCCCAGAGGGGAGAAGCCAGCGCACACTGCCCATGCATGAACTTTAATCTCTGATAGTCTACTGAAGAGGGCAAAAGCGCCTAGCCTGCGCCCTCTAGAGGAGCCTTAACCAACAAGAAAAGGGTCTGGGAATTACACTGTACACCTGTATGGAAGGAACCAAAAACATGACAAAAGGGAGAAATAAGAAAAAACTCACAGCCCGAAACCCTGAGAACATTGAGCCAGGAGAGGTAAATACAAAAGAGATTTAGGGCAGCAAAAATGCAACATCAAACACAGCATTAGCGGACATAAAGAGATATCTTCAGGACCTCGTAAGTGGGACCAAAACTGAAATATTAATTCAAATTAAACAAGAGATAAGTAGATTAATAAAAGAAATGCTGGGCACCTCTCAAGAAGACACAGACAGAAGAATGGAGGAACACAAAAGGAGAGAAACATTTAATGAAGAATACAGAAAAAAACCTAGATTTCATGAAGCAGATTCAAAGGGATTATCAGGAAACTAAAGACTCCATAGAAAGCTGGCAAAACTGCTTGCAAGAAACCAAAGATAGACTATCAAAAATTGAACACAGGCCTGCAATGTGTGATCATGAAAGGGAAGATCTCTTAAAAATAACAAAGGAGCAGGCAGTAAAGATACAAAGACTGGAAGACCACAAGAGGATCTATAACTTAAGAATAAAGCATGTGAATGAAGAAGCAGGAATCAAAACAGAGACACTACAAAGGCTATTCACAGAAATTATTAAGGAAAATTTCCCAAGCATAGAAAAAAAATGATATGCAGATGTATGAAGCATACAGAACTCCAGCCACATACAACTAAAACAGAGCTATACACAGGCACATAATAATCAAGATCCCAGAAATTCAATAGAAGAACAGAATATTGAAAGCCATCAGAGAAAAGAAACAGATCACCTATAAAGGAAAACCCATCAAAATCACGGAAGACTTCTCGACACAGACCATCAGGTCAAGAAGAGCTTGGAGTGAAGTAATTCAAGCACTAAAGGAGAACAATCTCCAGCCCAGATTGATGTATCCTGCAAAACTCTCTGTAGAAATTAATGGAGAAACAAGATGCTTCCATGAAAAAGAGGAACCAGGAGAATTTATGCCACCAGTCCCACCCTACAAAAAGTACTGAAGGACATTCTAGGGAGAGAGAACAAGAATACGAACATTTCAGGAACAGTGGCAGAGAAGCCTCAGTGAACAGGGCATACAGTGGAGTGGAACAGAAAAATAGACAACCAATGGCAGAAAAACAGAATAGAAGAAATAAGGCAGAGAAGATAGGCTATAATCTCTAGTATAGAGGGCCTTGAAATATTAACAGAGAGAAACACAGGCAGAGTAGATCAAGAGATAGGGTCCATTGAGATGCTCTATATAGGGAGGCAGTGGGACCCAAAACAAGCAGTGCACCCTATGGGAGTGAATTGTCTAAAAAAGGGAGGCAGAGGATATTGTTAATTGGGTAACAAGATTTAAAATTCACATTATTCTCATCACTCTGCTTGGATGGATTACGTAGTATTCCAGTTTGTCTACTTACGCTAGACTTGAGAACATGGTCAGCTATCCCAAAAATAAGAGGACATATTATGGTAATCATCCCTAATTTTCTTATCAACTTAATCTGAAGCCCTTTATAACTTATATGTCTTATTATGACTGATCTTATTTGAATCTGGGTTGTTAGATTGCTACTTTGTATTGACTGATTTTATTTAAATCTGTTATGATTAATAGCATCAAGTCTAAGAGTATAGACAACTACACTGAAGATGACAAGATTCACTAAGATACCCACTCTGGTTTGATTATTACTTGCTTTTGAAGTCTTATAATGTCTCCAATGCTTCATTTTTATTAATGTTGTTATATACTGCTGAGACATCATGGTAACCATTGTAGATCAACTAGTATTGTGGTTTTATGCAACTTTTTTGCCTCATGCTTTTCTAGGAATTGTTTTGTTTTATCTTGCTTTGTTTTGTTTTTACTTCTAATACAGAAAGGATAGATATACATGTAGAGACTCATGCATGTGTAGAGCTTATCTGTGTAGAGAACCAACTATATAACACATGTTGAAATGAACAACTACTTTGAAGAGAAAGAGACACTACAGTACCCAGTGCTGATTCCATAATGTCATGATGTGAAATCCAGCAAAACTATCACTGTTTGTTCAAAGTGATTTTAGCTTGCTTTGTCTTGTTTAAGTTCAACACATATGAAGGTATGGACAGCTGTTTTGAGGAGAATGAGAGATACTATGACAGCCATTCTTGGCTTCCCTAATGTCTGGTCTTGAAGACCTGAAATGCCCTCCTCATCCTGCTCAGATCAATTCCATACTATATTGTTTCATGTGAATTCCCTGTATGTGACAATATGGACAACTATTTGCAAGAAAACAAGAGTCAGTATGATAGAGAGTGAATATCTCCGATTGTCTAGTTTTGAAATTTATGTCTCTTACATTGCTTTCTTGTGATCCGCTTTGTTCTGTTTTGTTGTGTTTAATTTTACCCTTTTGATATAATTGCATGTATATTTGAGTGGGTAAGATGGATGACCATATTGCTGTTTTTGTCAGATCGTGGAGC